>JAOEHY010039680.1:0-11838 GCA_025447955.1 Psilopsiagon aurifrons | reverse complement strand
AAGAAATTCTTTACTGTATGGGTGGTGAGGCACTGGAATGGGTTGCCCAGGGAAGTTGTGAATGCTCCATCGCTGGCTGTTCAAGGCCAGGTTGGACAGAGCCTTGGGTGATATGGTTTAGTGGGAGGTGTCCCTGCCACAGCAGGGGGGTTGGAACTGGATGATCTTAAGGTCCTTTCCAACCCTAACTATTCTATGGTTCTGTGATTCTGAGATTGCATAAAATGTAACAAACAGCAAAAGCATTCATAGTATTTTGGATTTGTAGATTTCTTTTAAACACGAGGCATGCTGTGCTCTCACTTGGAAATAAACGAATGCATGCTGGTTTCTTGTAGCAGCTGCAGAAGGAGGAGAAGAGCTGGAGGCTGGTGATGCAATCTTTCTGGTACCAATATGCAGTATTTTTTCACATGTGTATAACTTAATGAGAACTTTACATCTCAGATGAGGGCAGTTGGATCTTGCATTTAAAAATAACTTGCTAAAGATGGAAGTGAAAGCTCTGGGCTATGAATGTAAAATCAACATATGGTTGTCTTAGCAAGGCAGGAGGCCATTACATGTGCAGCCTGCATTGCTGCTTAGATGCAATTGAAAGAAACCATGCTACCAAATGGGGTATAGCAGCTGTTTGATGGTCATTGGTACTATACAATACTTAAGACAGGAAAGGTGAATAACTTCCTAACCCAGATTACATGGAATAAGATAAATCACAGGAAGAGCTTTAGATTGGCATATGTCTGCGGTACTTGGCTGGCTGGCTGGCTGTGCAGAAGACAGCCCTTTCAGTAGCACAGCTTCCTGCCCTTAGTCTTGTGCAAAATACATTGGTCTGCAGTTCCAGTGACTGGCATTAAAGATGTTGTGGTCCATTTCCAGTTGAGCAGCATGTAGGCACAATGTTGGCTGCGGCACTGCCTACTCCGATGGACTTTGTGTCCCTAAACATTCCTGGTTTTTCTTCCTTCCCCAGGTACCCTGACTCATGGTACCGGGATATCACTTCCAACAAGAAGTTCTTTTCCCTCGCAGCCACATATAGAGGCTCCATCGTGGGAATGATAGTGGCAGAGATCAAGAGCAGGACAAAGGTTCATAAAGAGGTATGCTACTAAACTGTACTTTGGTAAGAGATAGTCCACCTCTTGCCATGGTTAACTGGGATGGGACCTCTTTGGAATATTTTTTCTCCCTCTATCCAGACACTTGTTAAGAAACCAGGAACATACTGATCCCACATGGGTGGTAGGATGGGTCTGAACACATGGGCTGCTGAGCAGCCTGGAACCATAGTCTCTTCCTGCTGCAGCTAGGCAGCTGTGGCTGATGGGAAGCAGGCTGCTCAATGTGCTGTGCAGAGAGATCCAGTCATGCAAGTGTAATCCAAAAGTGACTGTGTAGCAGCCCATGTACCTGTTTGGCTGTTTTCAGTGTTCCTGGTCATCCATCGCTGGTGACTGAGATGTGAGCAGCTGTAGGAGAGTGAATCTCTTCCATTCTTG
The DNA here is from genome assembly GCA_025447955.1 of Psilopsiagon aurifrons. Lineage (NCBI taxonomy): Eukaryota > Metazoa > Chordata > Aves > Psittaciformes > Psittacidae > Psilopsiagon > Psilopsiagon aurifrons. The sequence continues at coordinate 10,330 of JAOEHY010039680.1, read as the reverse complement.
CGCAAGTGTTGAACTTCTTTCACTGTTCTGGGTGAGTCACTACAGTGACTTCTGCAGAAACTCCTTCATTTACGTGGTCACTGTCTCTAACACAAGCAGAGTCAACACCTGCAGAAAGCTCAGGCTTCAGGGATAACAGAGCTTGGAGGTCAGGAGAGACAGCACAGTACAGCAAAGAGGTGAAGAAGAGATGGTCTCTGAAGACAGTTTGGGAATAGACCACTGGGTTAGCATACAGAAAACAACTTAGGGGAGTGGATTAAAAAGAAGCAGGCAGATGCAGAGAATGCATACCTTCTAAAAGGCTGTCAGTATTATGGTTAAACAGTAATCTTAGCATTTATAGGGACTGAGGGCATTGAGTAGCATGGGTCTCTTCATTTTAGCTGTCTGGCTTCACCTCATAGCTAGTCAAAGTCAGAAACTGCATCCTCAGCAACTCTGACAAAAGGCTCTTGTTCAGCCAAGCTGAAAGCCAGGGGCTTATTCAGCCACTTCTCAGGCCATTGGGCCTGTAAACATGCTCCTTGTCCTCTGCAACAATACTGAGACCTCCAGCTGACATGAAGCTCAGATGGAGTATGCAGACAATAAAGACTGTTGCTGGATTGATGTAGATACTGATGGGTAACTCCAGAATTAGCACTTGGAATCTTTCCTGGTAAAGAGTGCAAATGTATTCTGTCCTTAAGCTCACAAATAATATATACAGTAATGAAAGATCCTGATTTGTGTTCTGTGTCTGGGAAGATGATATGAAAGTAGGAATAACCCCTAAGGGACCATGCTTGGATTCTTGTAATTCCCCACATCCTTTTCAGAAGCTTCAGTTAAGACTGTTCAGTGAAGTTTCCAGCTATAGCCTTGTTTTCAGATGTTCTGGGTTGGGATTCTTGCTTTCTCCTGTGCCTCCCCAGATATCCTATTAAATAACTTGTCCTGTCTCTCCTCAGGATGGAGACATCCTAGCTTCCAATTTTCCTTTGGACACACAAGTTGCTTACATCCTAAGTCTTGGAGTGGTGAAGGAGTTCAGAAAACATGGAATAGGTAAGATGCTGCAAAGTGACAACTCTGTTGCTGTCATTTGTCATGTGTGGGCATGGCTGAGGGAGACCTGCAATACCCTTCTGAGACCAGCTTGTTCATGATTTGTACCAGCAATTGGGAAGGTGATGCACTCACATCCCTTCTCAGTGTTAATACGGGTGTACTGAAATGTTGTTACTGGCTTTGTCCATCTTGATCCCAGGGGATTTCTGAGCACACAAAAATCTTGCACCCCTGCTGCTGAAAGTGCCCGGACTTCAGCCTGGAGCAGGATTTGAAATGATTTTCTTTCATGGGTGTCAGATGCCTGGTCCCTGAAGCAGAAAACAGCTGCTTATAACTTTTTACTTAACAAACAGAATAAACATTTAGAAGAAAAAGAGTGTAACTTGGACCTGATTAAATCTGTCAAATGCATTTGAAAGTCAGCTCTGAATGCCTGCTGCAGCACACAGCTTTTCTGCATCCATTTGAAAATCCTGCAGTCAGAGTTTATCTCTGTTTAGAACAGGATGTGTTTTGTCATCGAATAAGTGCCTTGGTGGGGCAATTTCAAGCATGATCTCTGTCTTTGATCTGCAAAAGGAAGCAGGCCAGGTTTGACAGCATGGCCCAGTGTTGCGCTTCTAATGTTTCTTCAGTGAATACAGGTGTAACTCCTCTTCTTCAAGTCCTCCCTTTTCCCACATTTGTGTTTAGAAAGATATATACTGATAGGATACATAAAAAAATGACCAGAAGAGTCCTCAGTGAGAGCACTGTAGTTAACACTTGCATTGAAATGCTACTGGAGATAAGTATTTTCTTCTTTCTACAGAAATATAAAGAGCACAGAATAATGTTCAGAGAAGGTGGTAAAGGGGTCTCCTGATCCATAAGACTGTGATGGGTTTGAGCCTCCTTTCAGTTTCCAAAAGCTGGTTTGTGTTCTTTTTTTCCCCAAGCTCCATCTTGCTGGAATTTTCTCCTCTCAGGATTAGTGTGTTCTGTATCCATTACATCTCTGCAGCACGTTGCTGGGTTCCATCAAAACCTTTGGTCGTGTACATGTAGCAAAACAAACCTAAAGAAGCTGCTGCCTGCTGGCGCTTCTCGTGAGACCTTCTCTTGAGAGCTTTTCTACTTGTGTTTGAAGCTGAAGCCTTTCATGCAGGAGGCTTTTCACCCCAGGCACACTTCTAAGCACCAAAGCTCTGATTTTTTCCCTGGCAGACATGAAAAGGCTTTGGTTTCTAATTCTGTTATCCTTAAACCAGAGGGCAGTTGGGTCTTTGAGAGATAAAAGCATGGAATATCTCATAACAAAACAGCTCTCCTGTTTCTCACCAGTCTCTCGGTGGTGTGTTTGTGCTCGAATGATAAAAGTCCTCACTAAGTATCAAGTGACCATGAAGTCAGTGCTGTTGACTTCTGCTCTGAAATCCTGTGTGTCCTTGTCCCTGAGTCTTACATGCCCTGGGATTGTGAAACAGCAGTATGAATCTTATCTGTGTGTATTAGCTAAGCTATTTCTTTAGCCTGTTTTTACCACACCTCATGGAAGCAAGTTCCCCTGCAGGTTCTGCTGGGTCCTTCATGCCATGTTGGGGTGGTTTGGATGAACCTCCAGGTCTCATCTCCTGGGGCTGGAGTATCCTCTGGGCCAGTCTCTGGTTTCTCCTGCTGAATAGTGGCTACAGCAAATCCAGTTTGAATGAGACTATCTCATCTCCCCTCCTTAGGAGAGATCTCTAAAATCCTACCAGTTCTTAGATTTGAATTCAAGTTCAGCAGTCGCAGTGCAATAAGCTGCTTGTCAAGTCCTCTTGTGAATGGTTTTAGAATACATAGATGGAATCATAGGCTTATTGGCTAGTGGTTTGGGTTGGAAGGGAACTTGAAGCTCATTTAGTTTCAGCTGCCCTGCCATGGGCAGAGACACCTGCCACTAGACCAGTTTGCTCTGTGTGTGTAAATGTGGTGTTTCATACATGTGATGGAACTGATTCCACTGAAAATGACTCACTGACCCTCCCCAAAGCTGGGAGCTGCTTGCCCAGGGATGGGCATTATTGTCGGTTTCCCGTGTCTGGCTCTTCTTTGTGGTTATTGAATTAGAAGTTTGCATCTTTATGTGTTTTGTAAAGCCATGCTCATAGGCAAGATGAGATTCATATTAAAACCATATAGTGTGGTCCTGTTTAATTCATCAGGAGGGTTTGTGAGAACTGGGTTTGATCTGGGGTCTTCAAGTGTGTTCAGCAGTCGCTGCTTAGACACTGGGTGCAGATCTGAGCTGGGACCTCCAAACCCTTGTGCTGTCCCGGGACAGCAGCTGCACTGTGTGATTCTGCTGCTTTTTCCTTCAACAGGCTCGCTCTTGCTTGAGAGTTTAAAAGACCATATATCAACAACTGCCCAGGATCACTGCAAAGCCATCTACCTGCATGTCCTCACCACTAACAACACAGCAATAAACTTCTATGAAAACAGAGACTTTAAACAGCACCACTATCTTCCCTATTATTATTCCATCAGAGGGGTCCTCAAAGATGGCTTCACCTATGTCCTGTACATCAATGGTGGACACCCACCCTGGACAATCTTATATCCTTTACCTTCAGTCTGATTAACAGTGGAGTACGCTAAAACCAACCTGTGTTCTGGTTAACAGTAGCAGTCTAGCAATGTGTGAGCTGGGTAGGTCTGGGGACTGATGCCTGCTCAGATGTGAGTTTAATCTGGAGCTGGAATGATGGCGATGTTAGAGGGACAGAGGGATAGCCTGTTTGTCCCCTGGCTTCTCTGGGAACAGTTCAGAGAAGCAGTGTAGGATGGTACATTGAGTTCTAAATTGAAGCAAGTTTGATGCTAGTGATAGTGAATACTGGCATTAAGCCAAAGTGCTAGGTGTGCTTGTGGGGTGCAGGATTTGGCCAGGAGCATGGCAGAGAAGCCCTTTGTCTTGCTTCCTGTGACCTGGTATGCTGTGTGTCCCTGGCCTGGCCTGGATCTCAGCAGGCTGCTCTCAGACTGGCTTTGGGAGTTCATTTCAGGTCACTGGATCGTGGAAAAGAAACTTGATCGTGTAGCTGGTCAGTTCAGACCTCTCCGGCCAGGTGGATGGAGTGCCATCCCCACAGGAACTTGCTGTGGAGTGCAAAGAGAACCAGCAGCTGCTTAGAGAAGGTATTTCCCACACAAGCTGGAGCCAGTGTTCCCAAGCTGCTGCCCTCTACAGTGCAAAGCAGACCTGCTTCTGCCAGAAAGAGCAGGCAGTTAATACAAAGAGTAGATCTGTCTAACTTCACTGTATCATGGGGGACCTTCAGGGAGTGCTAGACCCCAGGGTTATTGTAAGTTATTTCTTCAGTTACAGTGTGAATGTTGCTGTCCTTAACTGGGGCCACTGACTACCTACAGCACATTGGATCAACGCTGGCCAGCCTGAGCCCATGTTCAATTCCCCAGAGGATATATCGACAGGCCCAGAGCCTTCTCTGCAGCCTTCTCCCCTGGTCGGGCATTTCTGCCAAGAGTGGCATTGAGTACAGCCGGACAATGTGATGGGAGCGGAAGGTACAGAAGGCAAAGGTGGGTACCTGGGGAAGAGCTCCCTTCTCTGCCCAAGCCCGGCAGTGATGTGGTGTCAGTGTCCCGTGGCCACTGACCTGGGGAGCTAAAAGTGTCCTGGAGCTCTGCTGCTGGGCAAGGTGCTGTGTAAGTTGCCTGGGGCACAGCAATGCCCCAGCCTCCACCTGGGGGCCAGACTCCCATTGGCTCAATTTGAATGGAGTTTGAACTCTGATCTTGCTTTCTTGAGCCCAGAGCCTGACAGCAGATGAACCTGTCCCTGCTGTCTCTCCTTTTCCTAGCTCTGTTAGACCAGCTTCCAAGTCTTAGTGACCACAGTCCTCACTCTCTGCCCAGCACAGTAACTACGAGCCCGCTTGCTGGTGTCTCTGACAATGAGGTGTTCAGGACAGCAGCTCCTCAGTACACTTGAAGAAATATAACACCTTGTTTCCCTTTTCTTTCCATAGGATTGTTCTTCCTTTCATCTCCTGAACCATCTGGCTCCGCACTGATGCCAGTGATGACGACAGCTCTTGATCAGTGACCCAGCCCCTGGACAGGGCTCCTTGTTCCACAGGTTGACCGAGATTTGGTAGACTTCACACTTGCGAGGCTGCAGCCCTGACTTACCCCCATGGTCTCGAGCCCTGGCTGTGTCCCGGCTGAGGGCCCTTTGCATCACCACTCTGTGTGCATGTTGCACTGTCCCCGCCACTTCCCTTGCCTCTGGTTTGCTCCTATTTGTATACATGATGTAGGGGGGTTCAGCTGCTGCTTCCACACCATGGCTACTGAGAGCAGGGGAAATGAGGTTAATGAATCTGTGCTGACCATGTAAATGAGCCATAAGTGCCCTGGCGGGATGTAGTCAGGGCCTTATTGTGGGGGAAGGGAGAGCCGGGTGAGGGGAAGTGGGGATCATGTCTGGGTCCTGCCAGGTCAGGCGCTGGTGCTTCCTGCGGGTAACCTCCAGGGAGGGCAACTGCCTCACATGAAAACCACCCAGCCCCTCCAGCCCTCCAGAGTGACCTGCAAAGCAGCATCTCATTCAGGATGCATCAAGTAGAAGGCAGGGAATGAAATTGCTATTTCATAGTGAAATATATATATATTATACTGTATAGATCTTTCTGCCTTTGTACAAGTTGGAATGTAGCAGGGGAGGGAAGCTGGGGTGTAGAACTGCTGCAGCCAGAGCCCTGCTCCTCCACTGCATGCACCCTCCCTTGGCCCTGGAGCTGGACTCTGCAGGCTCTTTAGGGATCAGATCTGTGCACACATCACAGCAGCCTCTCCTTGCTGCTCACTGTTGTGCTTCAGGCCATGATCTGAGCATCCCTGGGGCAGTGCCAGCAGGCAGTCTCCTGATGGCTGTCCTGTGGTTGTCCAGCTGTGTCCTGGCTGCAGGACCCTCCATGGGCAGGCCAGCCTGGAGCTGGGTCTCGGCTCACTAGCAGTTAACATCCAGCCTGTGCCCCTGGGCTGGCATCGCCCATGGCTGTTCTGGTTGGGGATGCTGGTCGCTCTTCTGGGATCAAAGAGGTCTAACTCAATCACTGACAGAAGGCAGAAAGGTTTCCATGAGGATGGTCAAACTTGAAGCTGGTGGAGTCCATACTTGTCAACCTTCAAGCCCTGAGAAGCTGGGGCTGACCATGGTGTGGGCCTTGCTCTGAGGGCAGAAGTCCCTTCCAACTCATCCTCTGGCTCAGCAGTGCCAGCAGCTGGGTGCAGTTGCAGCAGCAGTAAGGCTGAGCGTGGCTCAAGGGGTGCAGTTCTGTAGCAGAGGACCCACAAGGGGGTAGGCAGCTGCAGCCTGAGCTGGAAGCTTCAGCTGAGGTACTTCTCTTGGGGTTGTAGCTGGGTCACAGGGTGGGATAGGCGGGGCAGGGGGGGTTTGGCTGTCCCCAGTGCTCCTCTCGCAGCCTGGCTGGGCCCTGCTGCCAGCGCAGGTGCCACTGCCACTGTGACCCTGTCCTTGCCACAGTGCTTTCCATGGGGAGACCCGAGGTACCCTTCCAGCCTCATTTATCTTACCGTGTTTTGGGTTTTTTTTGCTTATCCACTTTCCACTTATGCGTGTCTGTTTGTTGGTTTGCGAGTTTCTGTAGGAGCTCAAGCCCCGGGTTTTCCTCAGCATTTGCCTTTTCTGGACCAGAACGCCTCTTTCTCTCCCGATTCCCTGGCACTGTTCTGCACTCTCCATGCTGCCCGTTACACAACCCAGCTCCTCTGCTGCAGTTCTTGGGTGCGCCCTGAGGGGAGCTGTGACTGGTCTGTGTCCTCTACCACCCTGCCCTGAGGAGCGCCATGCTGTCACCATTGGCCTCTCTAAACGTCTTCAATTAAACTAAACCTCTTTCCTGAGTTGTTTCTCACTCTGTGCTAGAGCTGGCCCCTGAGGGGCTGCCCGAGCACCTTCACCTGAGTTTGTGCTCTGCTGTGATGGAGGGTGGCCTCCCTCGTTGCTGGGATGGGGGGGAACTCCTGCTGGGATTAGGGCAGCCAGCACAGAGCCTGCCCAGTGCAGTGGAGCTGATGGATGGGGGTGGATTCCACTGCGTAGAGTGCAGGGCCTTGTGTGCTGCAGCTGGGCTCCGCTGGCTGTTGCAGCAGTGCCTGCATTAGACAGGGACAACCCCACACCTGGAGCTGTACTCTGGCACCTGCAGCAGCACCGAAGGTTCCCACCAGCCTCTGTGCTGCCTTTATGCTGCAGTAACAGCAGCACAACCTGCACACCCCTGCCTCACAGGGACTGCCCTTCCCTTTCCCTCCAGCTTCTCTCCCTGGCACAGCCAGCAGAGCGGAGCCCCTGCACCCCCAAAGCTCTACCCCAATGCCCAAGAAGGATCCAACTGCAGCGCATCCAGCAAAGCCATTTATTCTGTTTTCCTGCTCCCACAGATCTCCGGGTTGAAACCCACACAGGTGTCCCAGTGCCCCACAGGGAATTCATGACTGGTCACTCCACGGCCCGCCAACAGTGGCGCAGGTGCTGGGGTAGCAGCCCCACCACTCGGCTGCGCTCGCAGCCATGGCTACACGGGGCGTTTAAAAAGTAAGACGTTTTGTTCCTTAAAAACAAAGGTGGGACCTGACCGCAGCACTGCATGTCCCTGAAATCAAAAGCATAATTCTAAGGCTTCAGCACCCTCACGTAAGCACATGAACTCTGCAGGGGCTGTGCAGGTTGATCTGGGAAGCTCACTAGAGTTTAATGGCCATAAAAATACATCGCTTTCCTCTGCTTCAGACAAACCCAAACCCTCCCAGCTGGGCAGCGGAATCGTGTGGGCAGCAACTGCAGCCAGCACTGGGAAGTTAAAGTCTCTATGGTCTCACCCACGTTTAATCAACCTCAAACACGGTGGCATCACTCCATGGCCTCAGCCACTGGCTGCTGCATCACAGCATCTGCCCCCAGCGCCACCGCCTGCTCCAGTGCCTCGGCCACGGGCACAGCCACCAGCTGCTCTGCCACGGCCTGGCTCTCCAGCCCCACCAGCACCTGCTCTGCTGACTCGGCCATTGCCTGCACCACCGCCTGGTTCTCTGCCTGATCTAATTCACTGCCTGTTTTAGCTTGTGCCATCAGCTCGTTTGCTGACTTGGCGCCCAGGTTGCCCATTGCCCCCGCTGCATGGTCAATGGGCGGCTTCTTCAGCTTCTGTGTGGCGGCCACTGCCTCGGCCAGCTTCTCCTCGGGCACCATGTTCAAGATCTTCAGGGCAAAGAGCAGCTGGAATTTGGCGGTTCCAACGAAGGAGTTGGCCAGGAAGTTGGGCAGCCCGCCCATGCGGTCTTTCTGGGTATAGAGGGGGACACGGACCATGCCCATGACCTGCAACAGCACAGAGCACAGCTCAGCAGAGCCCATGGCAACACCAACCCCCCCGTCCCCCAGCACCCGCCAGCCCAGGCCCAGGCCCACCCAGCCCAGCCCCTGCTGCCAGGTGCTGCCCATGCTCCCGCACCGGCCCTGCCCTCGCCTGCCTGCCCTCAGCCCGGCTGAAGCCCCTGCTCTGCCCTCCTTGAACCCTGCTAGACCCCAGCTCTCCCTGCCCAGGCCCTGCACCCAGCCCTGGCTCCATTCCCCCTCCGGCCCCTTTGGGGGGATCCCGCTGCCCCAGGCCGCTATGGGGAACCCCACTTCCCCTGTACCCTGCCTGGTCAGCCCAGGGATACCCCAGCTAACCCGCACATCCCCTCACCTCAACCACACCACGACCCAAAACCAACTGCCTCCGTGTGTGCGCCTGCCAAAACCCACCAAGCGCCACACGGGCACGCGGGGACGCCCTGCCTCTCACACCCTACCCCGGGGCGTCAGCCGGACCCCGCTACCCGGGAGCAAGGGAAAGCTGCATCCCACACTGCCTCCGTGCAAGCCGGGGAGAACTCGGGTCAGAGCAGCACGTTGCCACAGCGCGGGTCGCGATTCCGGTCCACGTTACTCAGCACAAGGAGGGGGCAGGCGCCCACCAGACGCGAGATGGACCCCTCCCCGCATCCAGCGGGTACACGGGGCTCTTCCCTATGTGGGCGGTCACCGGGAGAGGCTGGAGCTGCAGCCCGATACGCTCCAGAGCCTGAGGCATGGCCCCAGCCAATAGCCAGGCCTCCTATCGCCAGTGCTGCGCGGCGGTGCATGGCACCCTCCGCCAGCGGCTCTACGTGCGGTGCATTCCCCGCGGGGCTGCGGGAGCCAGCAGCCCTGCAGTCCTAGGAGGGAAGCCTGGTCTTCCCTGTAGTGAACGCTCAGAGCTCTACACATCCCTCCCTGGATGTCCCACCTCCAGCCCGTGGTCTCGGGAATGCACCGCGCTGATCTCGATGGTATGCAGCTCCTCCAGGGTCAGCTGCCTGGCGTAGAAGTGTGCCACCACGCGATGTGGCCCCTCTGTCAGGTGCGAGCACAGATAGTCAGCTTCCGTCAGGCGCACACAGCCCAAACCCAAGCCCAGCACCCGATTCAGACCGTCCTCCAGGGACCAGTAACGGCGATCCACGAACCCCCCGGGAAAGCCCAGCAGTCCGTCAAATCGCATCTGCATCTGCAATAGAGGCGCAGGGTGTTAATGGGGCACAGCGGAGCCACGGGAGAGGGCGGTGGGAGGTGCGGGCGTTCCAGCCCGGCACCACGGAGGCCTCCGGGCCGCTCCGGCACGGCCCTACCAGCTCCAGCGCGTCCAGGACACCGAGTTCACCGACACCGCGTCCGCCAGCTCGCCGCGGCCCTGGGGCCGGGGAAGCCGAGGCGGGTCCCCGCCGCCCGGCAGCACAGCCGGGAGTCCCGGGGGCTCCCCCCCGGGCTCGGGCCCGCCGCCGCTTCTGCCAAGCCTGACGCTACCGCCCTGCACGGGAACTACCGGAAGGCCCCACCTTCCCCCGCCCGCTGACCCTCACCCGCGACTCCCGGAGCCCGCCTCCCCCCCCGCCATGCGCCCGCGGCCCGCCCCGGCCCATCCCCGTGGCCCTGCCCCGTCGGCAGCCCGGGCCCGCGGCCGGGCCCCTCACCAGCACGGCGTAGCGCAGAGGGATGCGGCCGAAGAGCATGCCCGGGTTGGGCGCGTACAGCATGGCGTGGCACGAGTGGCTCCAGCCCGGGCCCAGCCGCATCGCATCGTACCGCGTCAGCGGCTTCAGCTCGGGCACGCCCGGCACACCCAGCGTGGGCAGCGGCGGCAGCACCGCGGCCCCCACCGGCAGCGCGCCCATGGCC
>JAOEHY010039679.1:0-38985 GCA_025447955.1 Psilopsiagon aurifrons | reverse complement strand
TATGAAATTTTTTGCTTCTCTTCCTTCTGCGTCACGCCACAAATATGTCCTTCAGGTTTGTTTATTCTTCTCCCTATCTATTCCTCCCGGCCTGCTCCCGTCTTGGTTGGGTTGAAGGGATGGCGTCAGCGTGGCGCGTGCCTGGGATGCTCAGGCGAGACATCACAGAGAAGAGATCATGTTCTCCTAATTAGTTGTTTCCGGATGGGAGAGTTTTCTCTCCACAAGCTGATGTGGCTGGGGAAAGTGTTCTGGGAATGCTGCTTTGTGGTGGGAGATCTCAGGGCTTGGTGAAGACAAGCTGGTCATCTCATCTTGCCATTAAATGCTGCCTTATCGTCCAGCCAAGATTTTCTAAAGTAACTGGGGTTTCAGAGCTGCTTTGTTCACTGGGAAGGTGAGTGAGATGTCTCCAGCTCAGGATGGCCTATTGGGGCTGACCAGTAGGGCAGAGATAGTCAGCAGATCCTGATTATCTGAAATCTCCAAAGTCAGCAATGGCTTCTGAAAGTCTCTGCTCTTTCATATCTAGAGAAGTGGCCTTGGGTTACCGAGATCGGCTCCACATGCCGTCCTCCTGTTGTCTACTTCTGGAGTTCTGTTCCTCTATTTTTTCACTTTTTCCTCCTTCTTTTCCATTTGCTGTAGCAACCTCTCTCTTTCTAAACAAATAGGTTGGTATAATAGCTTGACTACGTATCCTGCCATCTCAGACACTCTATTTGCACATCTCACTTCATGTCTCAGATGAGAATATGCCATTTTTCCCTTTAGCCCATGCTCAGTTTTTTGTCTTTCCTTCTATAATTCAATGTGTTAAGGAATGCACTAATGGACACCACTTTTACAGAAGCTCCTTGTTCAAATATAGCTGGTGTACCTTCACGGCAAGTCCAGCATAAAGAAATGATCGCATTGTGCAGCTTAAAGATGCCAGTTGCTCCTGGAAGCATGGGAACAAATGAAATGCTTTCCACCACCTTAATGTTGCTGTTGGCCTTTGCTGCAGGTTTAGTCATTCTTATGACATATTTCCACAATGGTGCATTTCCATCATCATTCCACAGTGATGTATTTGAAGCATTTCCATGAGTTTTTTCCCTTCTTAGAATCTCTTCAACTAATGGCTTCACAAACCACAGGTCAGGGTCCTCAGATTCTGAAGACTTAAAGACAATATCTTCTAGGGCTCCCTGTCCTAATCATGTCTCAGTCCATGAGGTTAATGGCACTGATGGTTGAAATGCTAGTACTTGATTTAAAAGAGTATCTGTCATTTGCAGCACAACTCAAGGCCCTACTGCTATTATTATTGGAATTATTGTTATCATTAAGTTAGATCCTGATCATTTTACACAGCTGTGGACATGAACTCCCTAAAGATCAACACTGGGATTGTTGATGTACGGGTGAATGCAGTATAGACCTCTGAACTGTGCAGAAAGAGCCATGCAGAGGGCAGAATGAAACTTAAATTTCCTGACTGCTGGGTTACTTTTTTTCCTCCAAGTGCTGAGAGACATGCCACACTGTGAGGATCATTTTTTGGACACACAGACACCCATGGGTGTTACTGCTTTGCCTCAATATCTGTTGCCTACATACCTCTCCCAGCCATTACCTTCCTGCGCCCTTTAGAAATGGATGTCTTGGATATCCTCATTCCAGTATTTTTTTATTGCTCCTGCAACTCTTTATTTTCAGCTCTGGAGATGGGAGGAGAGACAGCCAGCAGTGTTCTCAGATGGGTTTCTCCACTAAACATGCCCTTTGATGGATCTGTCTTCAGCAATGTCCTCCTCTCCCCATTAAGCTCATTTTGGGAGCTCCTCTGCTTCCCTGCCTTGGCTCCTGCAGACATCCCAGACCTTCTTTCAGAAAGGATTCAGATCATGTGCAGAGTGACCGATACATGTGAAGAAGGCCCTGTTGTTTGCTCAGTGTTGGCTGGACCCAGGCAGCACTTTTCTCCGGGGTCTGTTTTGAACAGAGGTGGAAGAAAAATTTCTTTGAGCAAATTCTGAAATTCCTTTTGCTCGTGCTCTTCCTCATACAATATACAGGGATAGGGGTGAGGTAGCATGTTTCTTGGTGTGTTATGTTCCTGTGCTCTGCAGAGACCCCTTGCTCTTACTGTGCACTGCCACCTCCGGCATATTCATCCTGGGGAAGAGGATACAGTAGAGGAAATCGGGCTAGAGAAGCTGGAGAAGAGACTTCTTGGCCCTAGATGGCAAACACTTTCATTTTCCAAGAGTAAGGTTTGTCCATTCCTGCCCTGACCTGTATCAGGGACAATCTCTGAAAACCCTTGTTGGAATCAGCTGGAATTGTTGATTCCTTTCTGTTTCCTCACACCTTGAGGAAAACTTACTTCCCCTCCTACCCTTCAAATTACACTTTTTTTTCTCCTTGCAGGACTGGCCTCTGCATTTCTTTTCTTATCCCACTGTTTCCCCTCCCATTTTGTGTCCTGTTACCCGTTCCCTGGGTTCTCTTCTGTCCCTGTTGCTGGAAAACCTTCTCTAAGAGTGGAATTCATCAACAAATCTACTGTAATTAGCAAAACCTCTTCAGATTTGCATGACTTCCTCCTACCTAGATCCCTCACTAGTAGAGCTTGCACCTTAGAGAGCAGAATTAGTAGTGTCATGGGACATCCTGTTGAAACTTGCTGAATTTTGCCATGCTTTATCAAATGTAGTTGGTTTCAGAGAGCTGAGGATGAGCTCTCCAGGTCTGCTGCATCCTTTTCAGGTTATCTACAGGTGGCTTCTGCTTTTCCTTTTTCTGGTCCATTGAGATCTATGTTGACTGTCTCCTCTCCCTTGTCCTTGCAGGGCGTACATGAGTGTGAAGGAGCTGAAGGAAGCACTGCAGTTGAACAGCACCCACTTCCTCAATGTTTACTTTGCCAGTTCAGTGAGGGAAGAGTTGGCTGGTGCTGCCACTTGGCCATGGGATAAAGAGGCCCTTAGTCACCTAGGTAAGTGATCTGTCCCACTCATGGGGTTTCAGGGTTGTTGGCTTTTTTCCCTCTTGGTTGACTTGGCAAAAGAGGCAGCCATGATTTGGCTGAACATTGAAGATATTTAACAAAAAAGTCATGATAACAGGTTTTTTGTGTAGCAACAGTTGCTGCCATAAGAAAAGTAGTTGCCTGTTCCCTGTGTCCATGTGGATATAGTGGTGGGGTGACACCCTGACAAGGGGCTTCCAGATTGTTATGAGAAACTTTTAATGTTGAAGGCAGTGAGACAGTGGGATAGAGACCTTGGGGAGAATTACAGGTTCACTATCAGTGCAGGCTCTGGATTGGGGTTTAGACTCATTTGACTTCTCTGGGACCTTCCAGGTCTGTCTTCCAGGGTTCTGAAAATGGTGAAGTTCCCTTTGGACTATGTAATGACAAACAGATAAACCAGAAGTGATGGTGATTTGAGAGCTGAGACTGCAGATTTAAACAACTCCAAACCTGACCAGGCAGTGAGCAGTGGCAGCTTCTGAATCCAGCTGCAGATGTGAGGATGACTATGAAATTAAGCCATGTTTTTATAACCTAGCTTACTACTTGTTGGAGGCAAGGTTCTTGACTTCAGTGAATTCAAGGCAGACCCTCAAGGCGTCAGCCCTGGCAGGCTACACAACAGTCAAAAGGGCAACGGCCTCACTAGAATGTAAATGTATTGTGTGTTTTCTCCTATTTCTGCTGTTTCTTTTTCCTGCCTCTCCCTTCACCTCTTCAATGTCAGAGTTTTCTGGCAAAGCCCTTTATACTTTTCAGTCAAAACATCTAAAGTGTTTCTCAGTAAGTAACTGGAAATAATTACTCCTGACACCTGCACAAAAGTCCTTCTGCTTTTACAAGTGCATGATGGTCAAACCTTCAAAGTTTTAAAGACCTGTTTCAAGGTTCTCTTTTGCCAGTTTCCCTCAGCAAGTTTCAGAACTGTTTATTCAATGGTGTACTGCTGCAGTTGCTTGTTGAGGAAGGCAGATCTCCATGTAATTTATTCCTTCAGGTCCCAGAAATCATTTCCAAGGCTCAGCTTGACAATCGTCTTACTACAGCCAGTGCTTCATCCATATTTTCTTTTTAGGCCCTTCCCAAAGGTTTGCAAGCAGTCGTATGGAGTGGTAATCAGGGTGACTGGTTTCATCAAAAGCTTGCATTTTGGTCCAGTCTCAGTCTTTGTGCCCAATAAGGGACACAAGAGGTGGCACCATTTGAAAATGTTGGATCAGGGTTTCACCATGGAGGTTCAGGGGAGAAGGGGTGTTGTCTTGGTTCTGATGCCAGAGCTATTGAGATATGAAGCTGGATGTGAACTTCTTTGAGGCTCTGGCAGACTGAAGATGTTTGTTCAAGACTGTCCTTGGGTTTAGATTTATAGAACTTGGGAGGGTGGGTGGTGGATTCTGTTCTCTGTAAACAGTAGTGTCCACCCAACTGTTTTGTACCACGCACAATGTATATTATTTTCCAGCATAGAAGAAACTTTGGTCTGAGCAGGTCATGAATATATGGCTTTTGACAAAACCTCTCAACAGAAGCTACTGAAGAATCTGAGTAGATGTGAAGATAAAGCAGTGAGGAAAGAGCAAGGAAGACCATGGGAGGAGTAAATAGTATCTTGAGGAAAAAAACCTGAGCTTTAAGGACCTACAGTGACTAGGGGTGGAGACAGATCTTTACTATGGGAAGGGTTTGTCTCTCCAAGAAGACAGACTCCTTCAATTGTGCTGACTCTTGCTAATATCCTGTCTGTCCTGACCTTAAAATATTAAGGTCAGCACGTAGGCCCTGCTCTCCTCATGCCACTATTTAGTCCCATAGAGCAGGAATGCCAAGCTGATTTTTCCCTATGCACGTACAGCCCCTCTCATCTGACAGCTCAAAAAACGTACTGTTTCCAAACTGTTCTCCACAAATTCTTCTCTAGATGTTTTCCTAATCTGCCATCTGGACTTTGAACACCTTTGAAACCATTCTTTGATGACCTCTGAGTATGTCTTTCAAAAGGGTCCTCCTCATCTTCCTGTTGATGCCTTCACCTTTTGAAAATGTTCAGTGGACTTTGTTTTTCGTCCCCTTCTCTTCATCTATGCTTGTTTTGGGCTACCAGAAATTAAGTGGCCATTCTTATGCTGAAGTTTTTCAGATCTATTGCTCTCCTCCAGATTACTCTCCTGAGTAAATTTGAATTTCAGGCAGCCCTTCTGAAAGTTTAGAGTTGGTTCCCCATTTTAGACCTGTAGTAATACCAACCAACAGCAACTACATTTATTGAAGTACAGGAGATAATATTCTGAGTTGAAGAGGGTAAACTGGTCTATGATACTTCTGTAGGCAGTATTTCAGCTGCTGTAGAGTTCCTAGACAGGGACAACTTGCAGCCAGAGGTGGAAAGTCTCAGGTCTGTTTGCACCGCTCCCTCTAACCATACCATCTGTCTCAGTCTTTCCACCATAATCACTCTCAAATTCGAAGTTCTTACTTGGAGTCTGGAATGAATTTTCTGAGAACTTAGAAGTAAATCTTTTTAACTATAAAATGCAAGTAGTCGAAGAACTCATGTTCTATAAAAGACTTACCTTTCCGCAGTGGAAAGCCTTGCCTCAAAAATCCAGTAATAATGCAGATGCTTTAAACTTCATGTGTAGCTGCATGTGAACTGTATTTGCTTAAACATGGTTGAAAGGCAAGGGAATTGTGAATATTTGATGTTATAAATACTTTCTGTAGTTATATAAGCTGAGGCCAGCTCATATATCTGGCTGAGGTCAGTGGATCCTGAAGGAGGGCCAGCCGTTCCATCAAAGGTACCTTAAGCAATCGCCATCTTCCTGTCTGACTAACTGTCACGCATTTGTTCCATTAACTGCTGTGACTCAGTGTTTGGGGAAGACTGTCCCTGTGGTACAGGTTCAGCTCTGTGGTTTGCTGTTTAAAGATCTCCTGCGCTTGCTTGAGCATGTGTCCTCTGTAACAGCCCTAAGCCAGGAGCAGGTTAGCTGCTTGGGGGCTGGATTGAACTGAAGTCCTTCAGCATTGCCACTGATCATGACTAGAAGCAGGGCAATGTCCTGGATCTGAGAGCCTCCAAGGGATGTGAGTGAAGGTGAAGTGTAGTCTACATCAGTGCTAATCATTCACTGTACTGATGGATTGGGCATCTCTTGTTTTATGAGCAGAGCTGGGGCTTGGCCTTGGGGACATTTTGGAAGGGGAAGAAGTAGGCCAGACCTGAATCTTTCAAGCTGCCTGGACTTGGTTGAGTGGGCAAATTCAAAGAAGACTCTGGTTCACCTGCCTTGGAGTGCTGGACCTCCTTGATGTCAGAGAGACATGACATGGAAGTTTTTAGCTTGGTTGTGTAAATGCTGACCTTGGAAGTCTCCTTGGGCTGGTTCTCGGGCAAGAGACAGAGAGTTCACTTAAAGCCAAATTTAGATAATCTCCCAGGGCAGGAGGAGGCAGAGGTAAGGAGAAAAGCCTGATCTGCAGAGGAGGGAGAGGGGAGACTGGTCTTGCTGGGATGTTACAAACACTGCTGTATCTTGTCTTTACAGCCAGCATCCTGCAGAGGGGAAATATAACTTCCTGATCCAAAGCTGGGAGCTCTCCCAGCTCATCAGGGAGCTGTGGGGACGGGGAATGGAGAGACAGAGATGTTCTGGAAGGAAGGCAGAGTTCTCAGGCTGTTTCTAATCCTGCCATCTCATTAGCTGTAAAAAAAAAAAAAAAAAAGTATTACAAATATGATTGTCTTTGTGGAGTGTGTGGGAGGAATGGGATAGGGAAAGCTAGCAGAGAGGAGGGACAGGGTATCCCAACCTTGGCATCCGTTCCCTGTGACAGTTTTCTCCCTCCCTGTGCTGGAATCCCGTTTATTCCCCTGCATGGGAAGAACTTTGAGTTTCTGCTGGGAGGAGGGCTGCTTGGTCACAGGGCATCCCGTACCCCTCGTGCTCAGACCTGTTCCTTGTGGTTAGTGCCACAGGATGTGTGCAGGGTTTTCACATCTCATTTATTTGTTTATGAACACTGTTTTCTTTCTGCATGATCATTCCTCCTTTCAGATCTTTGGGCAGGCACCCCCTGCCTTGCTCAGGCTTGTGTTTGGCTGCAAACATGCCTTTTCTTTCTCCTCTCTTGCACCCTGTTTTGATTAAAATGAGGAGCAGCCTTTTTTTTATGTGCCCACTGGGTTCTCCGTCAATGGGATGCCCTTTGCTATCTATAGTGTTTACCACTGTGGTAGTTGAGAGGCTCGCAAAGACCTAATGATTGACAGGATAAAACGTGAAGGTCCCAAATGGATTTTTCAAACTCTGTACCTCTTTGTGGCCCATCTCCAGCCAACTGAAGGGTCAAGAGCTGGCTGATGGGATGCAAGGTCCTCTGCTCTGGTGTTTTATAACTGAAGATAAAGCGAATGCAGCTACTTTGTGACCCATCTTTAGCCGTAAGCCAAGCTGCCCTGAGCATAGCATCCACGCTGTGGGGATGAAGAACAATAAACATTAATTTTTAGCTAGCAAACAGTGCTACTTGACAGGTCAGTGGTGTTTCTCAGCCCTTCTATGAGCCACACACAGAGGATGCTCTATAGAAGATGCCACTTTTTTTTTTTGTTCTTCACCCTTTTGCAACTCTGTTGGGCCTGAGAGAATTTCTCAGGGCATCTCTGAAGACCCCTTCCTAGCCCCATCCCATTGTTCACCCAGCATGGTTCCACCACAGGAGTCACAGGCCTGCCAGGGTGACTGTGATCTGAAGAAAGCTCTCTCTTGGAAGGAATGCTCTGTATTTGAGGACATGAGGTAGTCCAGTGTTGCATGGAGAGGATTCAGGAGCAGATTTAAAGCAGTCTATGCTGTGGCTGCAGACAGGATCACATGGTGGTCCTCTGCCAATTTTAACTTTGCTGGCAGGGGCAGCAATCAGCAGCAGAGATGCAGTAGCAGTGGGGCTCTGCTGTGAGGTAGCTGGCACAGTAAAACCTCCAGGGTCCTGCAAAGGAGCGAGCAAGCTGTGCCAGAGCCAGCTATTCACTGAACTGCTATCCAAGCTGTCTGGGTTAAAACAGCTTCCTATGCCATGGGGGTACTCTTTGGAGACAGCCTGGGCACATGCTGGGGTCTGCTTTTTGCCCCTTGCGCACATGCAAACCCCTATGAAGGGGAGGAAGGGCTCTTCAGACACTGCATCTTGGGATATCCCACTCTAAAATACATAGTGAATTTGGGTCAGGTTTGTGGTAGAAGCTGATTGGATTGCAACAGCACCTCATGAGAGTTTTAATTTACTTCTTAAAGTCTGGTTTGGAGGTTGAAGCAATAGATCATTGATGTTTCTTCAGTAGGGGCCAGAGGCAGGGCATTTGACTCTTTATGTGGTCTTGTGCTGAAGGTGGTTTCTAGTTGGCACAGTCAAATGTGTCAGGACTTTGCTAGGCACCTCGTTGCTCTCCCCTGCCATGGGAGCTGGCATGCTTTAGCCACTCTCTAGGCTAGGGAAGGTCTTCTGCCCTCTGGTTCAAAAGGGTATCTCTGTAAACCCACAGCATATCTTGGTTTGGTGCCCTGGCTCCAAACCTCATTTGGAGCTGTGTGAACCAAAGCAGACTCTGAATTACAAACATGTGAAAAGACACAGAGGGAAACACAAGCTGAAACGACTGAAGATATTGGGGGAAGTGGTGTGACCAGAAGGGGAAGAAAAGCCACCCACCCACCTCATTCCACTCCAAGAGAGCAAAGGAGCCCTCTTCCCATCCTTCAAAAGGGTGAATATGTCCATCTTCAGGTCTCTTTCTGGCACCTAATTTGTGACCTGGAAGCACAATGACAGGAGTTTTATATAACATAGGTGAGTAATGTCAGCTCCCCACTGACTCTTTCTGTGGTTCCTGCTCTCTGTACTTCCAATTCTAGGTGGAGTTGTCCTCAACCCTGCATATTATGGTATGCATGGTCACACGAACACCATGATCCACGAAGTGGGACATGTCCTGGGGCTGTACCATGTCTTCAAGGGAGTGAGTGAGCGGGAATCTTGTGATGATCCCTGCAGAGAGACAACTCCATCCATGGAAACGGGAGATCTCTGTGCTGACACTGCTCCCACACCAAAGAGTAAACTCTGCCGGGATCCAGACCCCACCAATGACACCTGTGGTCAGACACATTTCATGGGAACACCCTTCAACAACTATATGAGTTACACAGGTAATAGGTAATCCTTGTTAGAAATTGTAAGGGGTCACCTTCCATAGAAACTTGGGTTTCTCTCACTTCTGCCTCTACTAATAGTCTCTTCTCTCCTTTTCTAACTCACGTGGTCCCTCCTGGTGCGTTGGGATGTGGCAGGCTGCAGCCTGTGCTTGCAATAGCTTCTTAGTCCCTTTCTTGCTGCAGGCTGTTTCCATCCCACCCTGCCTGCCAGTCTGTCACTGGACATGGATTAAGACAGTTCCTGTCTGCATGGTGGTGTGCCATTGTTCTCCAGTCCTGTAGCAACTTTACTATTATTTTATTACTGTTATTACTACTATTGCTGTTATAATTTTTGACCTTTGAGTGGAGCCCTTTTGGCTTGGTTTCCAATGGCATGTCGTGGAGGGCCGGTCTTCCTCCTGGCAGCTCAGGGGGACCAAAGCCCGAAGAGCAATTCTGTCACCTCCTGCGAGTCCCATGAAGATGGTGGCAGTGCCCAAGCGCTGGAGCTGGTGCGAGCTGCTGTTGAGTAAGCGCAGGGATGCGGAGCTGCTGAGGCAGTGCCATCTTGTGGCTTTGCGGACACACGACACCAGAGAGTCCCGGCGGGAAAGCCGCCACACGCTGGTTGGTGTCTCCCAGGTCTCCCCAGATCAGGCTTTGGTGATCAGGAAATGTGCACATTGCCGTGCATCGCTGGCCCATCCCTACCACCTTCAGCCTGGCCTCTCTTCCCCTAGATGACGACTGTACCAACACCTTCACCCCCAACCAAGTGGCCCGGATGCATTGCTACCTGGACCTGGTGTACCAGCGCTGGGGCCAGAGCAAGAAACCTGCACCCATCCCAATGCCTCCCATGGTCACAGGGCAGACACAGGACTCCCTCAGCATCTACTGGCTGCCTCCCATCAGCAGTGTCATCCATGAGAGGTAAGGGATCTGCTGTTGCAATGGTCTTGGGATTGCACAGGAGCCTGCTAGATGGGACAAGAGATCCTCTATGGTGCAGACCCCACATCCCCTCTTCCCCCTGGCTGTCTCCAACAGAGCTGTCAGACACAAGAGCTGGGCTGCTGCAGTGGCCCCACTGATACATGGGCTCTCCCGCAAGCTTTCTGCTGTCGGGGTGCCGGGAGGGAAAGCTGAAGAGTGTTGGGAGGCAGTGCCAATTCTTAAACCCCAGAGTGCAATCACAGAATGAAAAATGAGCTTCATTTAGCACTTATTGTATAAAACAGCTATTTACCAGGAGGAAATGCAGCCTTGTGGTTAAGGCAGGGAGCTTGAACCACAAGAGCTGGGTTTCGTTCCCAGCACTGTCACGGATTTCCAGTGTATCTAACAGGGGGTAAGTCAGGAAACTTTTCAAGCCAGAGAAATAATGCCAAGGAACCAGAGTTTTCTGGCTGGTGAGCAGTGCATATCCCCAGGTGCCAGGTGGCTGTCTTCCTTCTCCCCAGTACCAGCAAGTCATCAAGACCTGGATACACCACCAATGCCTCTATTCAGCAGCCACTCTTACTAAAACATCTTGGTTTCCACCAGGTTTTAGGTCTATGTTTTTATTATGGGACCATAAGCACATGTTAAAGAGCTCTTGAACTTGTTTTGAAGTTGCCTCACAAAGCTGTCTCTTGCAATTTTAAGTGCCGTTTGTGGGTAGCTGGGACACTTAGGTCAGCGTTTGCTGCCTTTTCTAAGAACTGGTGCTCTCCACAATGTGCCTTTCAGCCATGGATGGCAAGGGCACATGCCTGTCGCACCGCCAGACATGAGAGCCTCTGAGTGGTGGCTGGCCTCAAGTCATTCAAACAGACTGCTTTGGTGGGGAATGGAGTGGTTTGTGAGCAGGAAAATACGGATCTAGAAGGCAGGTGCTGGGACTCCAGATCCATCCCCTGTTCTTGCTCATAGCTGTCTCAGAAGCTTCTACATGGTGGGGGACCTGAGAAGAACTGGTCAAGGAAAGAGACTGAAACTTATCACAAAAAAGTGCCTTTCTGTTTCCTGAAGAGCACAATAGGACCCCCCCTTAATCAACATTATCATGACAATTTTGTGTTACAGTAGTGATGAAAGCCAAAACCTGACTCTCTGGTTTAGCAGAGATAGATCCAAGTACACCCAACTTCAGAGGCATTGCCCTAAAGAGTGTAAAATCTGTTAGTTCTGCTTCATGGGTAAGAACAGGTGACTCAATGGCTCATCCATACAGCATGTAGAAGAGGAGGGATTAAAACCAGCTTGGTCCACAGTCACTCTTATCTTCTTCTCTTTGATGAAGCTTATTCCAAGCAGGATGATATGCCCAGAGGCTTCCTGGGAACTTAGCTTTGCTTTTCTAACTTCCCATCTGATCCTGTCTGGACAAATGTGGATGGAAAAGTAACTAGTCACGATTAGGCGTGCCAATGCTTTTGTCTCCTGTCTGCAGGGAGCAGGACATGCTCTGTGACGACTGTGCGGAGGATGGCACCTTCCGTCAGTATGTGCACGAGGCCTCTTCCCCTCGCGTCTGTGATTCCTCTGGCTACTGGACCCCAGAAGAAGCAGAAGGTAAATGTCTCTGCTCTTTCCCTGGCCATGAATCCCTTGAACAGAGATAAGATCTTGTTGTGAAATAAAAAGAAGCTTTATTTTTTCTTTGAGAAAGGAGCCTTTGGGGAGGCTCTTTAGTGCAGGAAGGGCTTCTAGGTGCCCAGGAAATACCTGGTAAGTGCCAGCTGGCTTTGGACAAACAAGCTGACACCCTGCTATTAACCTCAATCATTGCCAAGAAAGTTGTTAGAGGTGCTTGTCAAAGGAAGGGGCATTTCATTGAAACAAAAGTCTTACAGCGTAGATCTTGGGACCTCATTCAAAACCTCAAGGTTATTCACAGGCTTTATTGCAGTCTTGTCCAAAGGGAGCAAGAGCAGCTCCTTGCTCAGTCCCACTGAGTCTGTGTCAAGTCCTGGGCAATCTGGATTGGATGCAACTCCTCCCTGCCAAGGTGAACAGCTGGATGTTAGGACTTCTCTTGTGCTGAGACCCAGATGTTGGTTTAGACACCCACCCTGTGGCCATGTTGGTGACTTCCAGGATCATGCAGCTGCCACAGGAGTTGTTGGGCTTTTCATGCTGCCTCAGCTCCTACAAGGGCAAAGCTAGAGGAAGTAGGAGACCAGGTGAAATGATCTCATGAGCAGTGTATAGTTCACACTTGAAGGGCTTGTTTCCAGAGCAGCTTCTCTGGCTTGCTTTGGACCAGGTTCCTTCCTGTCTGTGACTTGTTCCAGCATGTGCCCGCGAAAACCTTTGGTCACTGCTCTGTTTAGCCTATGTCCAAACCCATGGAGCACTAGGGACTTGGCATCCAGATGCCGTTGGTAAGCCTCTTGTGCCCATGAGACTACAGAAAAAACTTCATGTCTTGCAGCTCTGCCCAGACTGTCTCTACAGCTTGGCAACTGTGATCAGCTACAGAATGGATACCATTGTCCCTGGCTTAGAATGCTGTGAGACAACAGATCTGCCAAGCCTTATGCTTGTATGCATACCCAGGAGCTGGGAGACTAGTGGTGTTTATTGCTTTCTATGATGTTAGGGCAGATGCCACCACCTCTGACATATGCCTATAATGCGTGCAAAACTGCATGGGTGTACAGCTGTAGTACAGGGATGCTTAAGGACCTATGGGATGCTGCAGGGAGGATTGCCCCTTTGTGAACACTGTAAAGTGAGCTGTCCCCTGGTTCTCATCAGCTGCCTTCTTGTCCCTCCTGCCCAGGGCCTCCAGATGTGGACCAGCCCTGTGAGCCCAGCCTGCAGGCCTGGAGTCCAGAGCTCCACCTCTACCACATGAACATGACTGTGCCATGCCCCCAGCCAGATGGCTGCATCCTGGAGCTGCGCTTCCTGCACCCCGTCTACCCTGATTCCCTCACCCTCTGGACCACGTACCTCTCCACAGGCTCTCCCAAGTCGCTATCTGACATTGAAATCCTGACAGAGCATGGGGAGTCCATCCATTTGGGCCCCCTGGACACCTTCTGTGATGTTCCCTTTACCGTGAAGCTCAACATCCCTAAAAAGATGTCTGGAGTCAAAGTGTACACCTTTGATGAGAGGATGGAGATAGACACGGCCCTGCTGACATCCATGCCCCACAGCTCTCTCTGCTCTGCTTGCAAGCTGATCCAGTACCGAGTCCTCCGTGATCCCCCATTTGCAAGCGGGTCCCCTGCCACCCCGCTACAGGCACACCGCTTATTCATTGACACGTGAGTGATAAGGCTGCTCTGTTGTGACAGTTTTGATGACCTCCTCCACTCCTGCCTTTGAATCCATGGATGGTATTGCTTGTATTTTGTTCCTCCCCTCCCCACCTCAGGAATTATGACATTCAGTGCCACAAGTGGATTCTCTATTCAGCATTGAGGAAGCTTGTTGCAGACCCACCATGCTAGCATAACCTTTGCCCATGAGCCCAGGCTAACTAGAAGGAGCTTGTTAACCCAGAAACGTTTTCCCCATCAACACAACCCAGAAAATTATTGTTCGAGTTAATGCCACTTCTCCCCTGCTCAGACCCTAGGGCAATAAGCAGCAGGGCCCTCTGCATGACCTGGCAGAGACCCTCTTCCCACAGTCTCTGCTTCTGGCTGTTTAGAGTACAAAGACACATGTCTGACTGTGATACTGCATGGGCACACACATACGATTTCTGTAGCTGTGGTGAACAAATCTGTTGCAAATGTATGGGCTGTTCCCTCCTGCTCTTTCATCAAGTCCTCTCTGTTCTTGCAGGGAAGTCATGCCTGGGCAGGTATACCAATACCAGGTACAGGCAGTCTCCGGGACAACATCAGGAGAAGCCTCCCCACCGCTTGTCCATGTCCATGGAGCACCCTACTGTGGGGATGGGAAGGTGACCACGTAAGTCAAGAAACTCAAGCTCTCAGCTGAGATTCTGTAAGCTGTCATGTCATTCTGCCCCAAGGATGTACATTGGAGGGTTTTTTTCTTTTTCTCCTTGTGGTTTGAGATATGTAACTGTGCACAGAGGAATAGGTATGAATCAAGGCATTTCTGCCAGCTTTTCCTATTGGGTCTGTTTTCTGCAGTGTGGGGACAGAACCTTTTTAAGGAAACTGCCTGGGCTTTTTTTCTTCATGAGATGACATAAATGTCAGCTGGGGACTGATTCTTGACTCCTCTTGGGCTAACCTCTCTCTTCTCCAGCTCCCACTGAAACACCAGCATCATCTCAGAACCTCCTGCCCATTCCAGCATTTGCTTTCTCCAGCAGCAGGTCCTCTGGATACTTGGTTCTCTACTTCCTCTGTTGCATATAGCTTCATTTTCTCCCATAGTTCTTGTCTCAGGTCTTATAAGAAAGTCACAGTACAGTCACACCTTTTGCCATATGCTGTGTTTTCAACCTTTTTATCCCCTGGCAAGATACAGTGTTTTCTCTCCTCTGCGTTACTCCACATTGCAGTTATTCCTCTTCTCCCTGCTTCTGTGGAAATGGAACCAAGATATGAAGTCCTCACTCACAATTGGGCAGAAGCACGGGAGTGTTCAGTCAAGGGCATTGTTAACATGTTTGGCTGTTGTCCTCTTAGGAGCCTGGAGGAGGAATGTGATGATGGGGACTTGCTAGATGGAGATGGCTGTTCCAGGAAGTGTAAAAAGGAAAAAGGCTTCAACTGTGTTGGTGAGTCCAAATGGATTGTGACCTTTTTTTGAGGCAGGAGTCAAAACTATACATTATTCACACTGCTTCATTATTCACACTGCTCCTCAGAGCAGGGAGTGATGTGCCTCCTCACGATAGAACCTGGATTTCCAGCTGGAGTGATCCACGGAGCTTATCAGGTCCTTGTGGTGGGAAATCCCAGGGTTAAACAGCCAGCATGCCTCCTGGAAGGAGGACGTGGAGATGTGTGTGCCTGGAGCCTGGTTTGTAAATAGGTCATTCCTTGCAGGGGAACCAAGCCTGTGCTATGTGCACAATGGGGATGGTGTGTGTGAGCCATTTGAGAAGACCAGCAGTTTCCTGGACTGTGGACCCTACACGCCCGATGGTTATGTAGATCTCTGGGCAGCAAAAGCCTATGCCTCCCATCATGATGCAAAGTCCTGCCCTGCTTCCTTGGTCACTGGAGAGCCTGTTGTGAAGGTGAGTGAAGACATGGACCCCAAAACTGAGTCGTCTAGCAAAGCCCATGCAGTAAAGCTGGGGGCGTCACTGCTGCGAGAGTGCACTGTGGCAAAACCAAAGCCTTCAGAGCAGCTCTGGAAGCGTTCATTGATTGCTCTCTTCCTAGGCAGGGGGCCAGTAGAAGATCTGCGCATTTCTCACACCTCTCTTTCAGTAGTCCCTAAGCCTGGGAACTGTAGTACATGGAAGCATGTTTTCTCAAGGCTGGGAGCACCCCCTAACCATGCAGTTTGCAAAACAGTGACCGCCCCCATCCCACCAGCTAAAGGCACCACCTGGAGCATGTTGGTTTAAAAAAAATCCCACAAGTTTAATACCTTATAAGGTCAGGGCATGAAAGGATAAAATCACGCATTCATCAGCATCTGTACTGCTCTCAGACTCTCTGATCTGAAGCCAAGGAAAAATTGTGGGAGAATTCCCATCTTTCATATGGGCTTTGGAGCTGGGCCTGGAGGTCTAGGACAGGATTTTGCCTGATCAGTGTTAACAGGGTGTGTGTATGTTCTTTCCTTGCAAACTGAAGAAGGGTAAGAAATTTGTAACGAAGTCATATTTAGCCTGCTACGCATGTGTTTCTATTGACCTGATATAAGAAACATTCTTCTTGAGACCTACATGATTAAGTTGCCCAGATACACGTGTCTGATGAGATGCCTTGGACTAGGCGGCTGCTCCTCTAGAATGACACACATATCTCCTGGTTTGTGTTTTTTTTTTATCTGCCAGGCGTATGTGGATATTTGGGATACCACCAGGAACTGAGCAGAACAGAAAACTGGTGTTCAGGCAAATGAATCACGCCTTTGGATCTCATCAGCCCAGCCAAAATCAGACGCTGTGGTTTTATCGATCATCTCACAGCTTGGCTCATTATTCCTGACTCAGCCCCACAGACACCATAGGGTGCTTAAATGGCATATTTACAGCACCTCAAAATGGCAAAGGTCTCCTGTGCAGGTGTGGATGGCAAGATGTCACTCCTGCTTAGGAACCTGCATCCTAATTGTCTTCAAAACAATTTTGCTAGGCAAAACAAGTTGCTAGGAAACGAGTTGAGATCTTTAAGTGCTGTTTCTTTCTTTCACTTTCCTTGCTTCTTTCTGAGTTGAAATAAATCTCTCCTTTCAGGTATGTAAATCCCACCTTCACAGTGTGCCTAAGGACCTTTCCCTGGCTGCCTGGTTCCCCTGCACTCCCAGCCAAGACAATGCTCAGGATCCAGATGAGGAGAGAATGCCCTTGGGCAATAAAGGAGTTTGGCTCAAGGTAAGTAAGGATGAAGGATTTGCTTACCTGAGCATTTTGGTGATAAGGGCCCATCCTCTTCTGTCCTGTAGGAGCTACAGCAGTCTTAAAAACTGCTCAGATAGGACTTGGTATTCTACTGAACTCTTCAAAAACCCCAAATGCCTGTGGCTGGGTCTTACATCATTGCCCCATTCCCACTGTGAACAGCAAACCCATCCTAGGGCAGATTGCCAGGAGAAGGGCTGCGCCTGAAACCAGAAGCCCACAGAAATGTGTTGAGGCTGAGAAACAACTTGCTCCTAACTATCCTTTATAGTCAAGCTGTGTCATTACATCCGCAGAGAGCAGGCACAAGCTGTGTTTGAAGTCCTAGTTGCCTTCATTCCCCATGACTAGTGAACAAACAGGGTAGCTGGATATACTCTGCCTTCCTGAGGGGTCCTAAGCACTTCAGGTTGCTGCCAAGCACCCTGAGCCTGCAGGAACCAGCTGTGGCATGCAGGTCCTCCTGCCCTCACCAGTGACACCAGATCAGAGGAGGCACTTCTGTGCCAAAGATGCTGGTCCTGCATCCCAATGGGGGCTCAGGGGCTGCCTCCACAACTGGGGGCTGCCTCTAGGAGGGCACCTGGAGGGTTGAACCTCTCTGTCCTGGCAGGTAGAGGAGCAGGACAGAGAGCTGAGGGTGAGGCCAATGTGATTTTTACAGCATTGATTTTCTGACCACAGACACGGTTTAGAGGTTTCATGGCTGTTTCCTGGTGTTACTGGAAAGCTGGGCTCTGGCGTGCTGCTTCCTCTGCAGTTTGAGGGGCACCTGGCCCTGCTCTGCTTGAGGCTGTCTAGAGACGACCTGTTCCCAAGAGGCTTAGATGACTTGGTGAATTGTCAAACCTGATTCAATAAACATGGCTATTGCCTCTGAGCTCCTCTGTCTATCCACAGAACTTCCTTTAACTGTTCTTTTTTCCCTTTCTTCCTTGTCTGTGTGCTCACAACCTACTTTTTGGCTTCAGTCTCTGGCCATGAAAAATGCGTCTCCTTTCCTCCTTTGCTAGTGAGAAAGCAGCAATCTCCCCCTCTGTCCTACCTAGATGAAAGCTTGCTTTCCACTTCTCAACAGGGGTTAAAGCGTGTTCCAGTTTTATTGGAGCTTGTGGTCAGTTCTCTTCCTCTATGGATGTTTATAGTAAAGACTTTCATTACTGTTTCTCCATGCTCTCTCTAGGAGTGCTATTATTTTCCACCCATAAAATTATTTATGGACTAGTAATAAATATGCCCTTTTTCTTTTTTTCCTTGTTTTTAATACAGTTTGCCTGATTGGTAACATATTGGGTTAGGAAAGACAGCTTCTTGTTGACAATTTGCCTAGCACACCCGCCTGCCCTGACAGGAATGGTGCTGTTCATGCACATGCGTAGCCACGTGCGCATGGTTTTCTGTGGCCACCAACTCTTCTGGACATTTTAAAGCTGTTGCACCTGCATCACCCTGTTAGAGCCACACCACGAAACTCACTGGGTGGTAGGAATTGCTTCCTACAGCATTTCTCAAGAGGTGGCACCAATAACAAGGGAAAGGCTAGGTCATGCTGTAAGTAGGCTGGTGAGCAAGAGATGTGTGTCTGTGTCACCTAACAAAGCATCTACCATGCAGCTTGGGTCTGCAGAAGGGAATCATTATGATTTGCCATGCTTTGTTCTCAGTTTCCAACACATCCTGTGAGGAAAGAAATTAAAATCACTTGTAAGCCAGTCAGGATGCGTAACATGCAGGAAATGAAAAAGAAAAGGGGAGAGGGAGGGATTAAAATTCAGATAGCCGGCTGTGGCCAAGCACATCATATGCATTAAAACTAAAAAAGAATTGGGAGCTTCAGTCCAAATCCGCTGATGCTGGTCTAACTCAGGGCCATCACCAGTAGGTGCGCTGTAAGAAGGGAAAGCCTAAACCCTCCACCTTAAGCTGTGTAGTCCAGGGAAAGCCTCACCTGACTTCAACCATGCTTGGAGGAGCAGGCAGCAGGTGCCTGGCTTAAAATCCGCTGACTCCTTGGAGCTTTCCTGTCGCAGTCCTGTCCTGAGGGGCTCCTTGGAGCAGGCTGTGAGCACAGCTGGCTCTTCATCTTCTTTTCTTGTTTTCCTTTCCTCCCTTTAGCTTTCCTGCTTCTTTTCCTCCCCCCTCTTCCCCCCCTCCCCCTCCATTTCTCACCAAAGGAGACAGTGGGGATGTACCAAATGAAAACATTTGTGCCTCCTGGCCCGCTCCTTGCAGCAAGCCCTGGCCAAGGGAGCACATAGGCAGCAGTGGGGACTTGCTCTGGGGTGTCTGCTGTCAGGCACTACCCTGCGGGGTGGGAGCCCTGGGCTGAAGCCCAGACTTTTTTCCTGCTCCCATGCGTAAGCAATGCCTGGCATGGCATGAACCACCCTGAGGCTGGGCTGCCATCACGAATCGGGTGGCTGTCCCCTCCGCTCCCGCAGTCTGCTCCTTGGGCTGTGCCTAGCCAGCTGGGACTTGTCCTCCTCCAAAATATACCTTCGCCTTGAATTTCTGGGCTTCCTCCACACTGGCATTTAACAAAAACACTCCATAGGGTGGATCTTGATCAAACACATCTTGGCACAGGGTGGGGGGATACCAGGGTGGGGGAGAAAAACATTTCTATCTTCTTACTTCCAAAGAACATCTGTCCTGCCATGATTGATGCCACGAGATTCCCGGCTGCCTCCTGTAGCCTTCAGGGCTATAGACAAGTGGGGAGCTGTCGGCTGTCCTAGCAGGCAGGGCCTCTTCCCACGCGCTGGCTGATGGACAGTTTGCAGTAGCTCTGGGTACTGAGGCTGTTCTTTGTTGGTTTTGTTTGGGTTTGGGTTTTTTTTAATGGAAATATTCTGGTGGCAGCGCCAGTAGCTCTGAAGACCTTGTTTGCCTGGCCAGCACTCCATAGGGTGGGAGTCAGAGCCTGGTGGAGGGAGGGCTGAAAAAGGGTAATCCAGGTCTTGGTCAGGTGTTGCTCAATTTTAAGAGCAGCAAATGTGGAAGCTGGGAATATACCAGAAATTTATAGCAAGGGGACTGATACTTCTGGGGAAGACTGGTGAAAAGGAAAAGGGGAATTAGGAGGCAAAGGAGTGTGTTCCTGCACCCTTCTTTCTCTTCTCTCTCTTCCCAGACATTTGCTTCCCTGCACATCTGTAGTCTCTGACCCCTAACCCTGTGCCTGCTTTCTCACCACGTTCCCTCTTTGTCTCCTTCTTGTATATATAGGATCAGAAAGACTGTATTTCATATGCATGCTCTCAAGGTCTCTCTCACCCTCCTGCCTAGGTGTGCTTTGAGAGACCCGCAGTGCCCACCTCCCTCCTGATCTTCCTGGCCTCCTCTGGCACCATCCCAAGCAACCAGCACAAGCCGAGAGTCGCTGTCCAGCTGAGTGGTGTAGACGGGCTGAACCGCTTTTTGGGTGAGCAACCTATGTGCTGTGGTACCAGCAGGGACACTGGGAGCTCTCACTCCTGCTTTCCGGATCCCTCACTGGATTGGGTGCCGCTGTCCCCTATTACTGCTTGCAGCATCTTCTTCTTCCCAAGCTGTTCTGTTGGGATGTGTGGGAAAGCAGAAGAGATAAACCAAAAGCAGAGAAAATACCCCTTATGTTGAGCTAGTGGCTTCTTTCTTTGCCTTGTCTTGCAGGGATGTACGAGCTGTCGTGCCAGCACAACCCCCTCATCATTAATGTGAGCCATGGCCAGGAGGACCCATCCCACTGGGCTGTTTCGGTGCTGCTCAACTTCTCCTCCCCACTTGTGGGCATTGCAGCTGTGGCCTTGCGGACCTCAACTCAGCCTGGCTTCTCTGACCCCACTGCCTGTCTCCTGCAACATGAGGAGGGACACGGCCATCTGTGCTGCAGGTATGGTCTCCTCAGAGCACTTTGCAACAGGCACCCAGAGTACCTGTCTCCTCTGAGGCTTTATGCTTGAGTTCTGGAGTTTTTATCTACTTGCTGAATGTTTCATGACTCGTTCTCCAGTAGTTTTTGAGGTGGTGTTGGAACACCCAGTATAATGGCTGGATTTGCTTATCTCGCTGCAGGGAGGCAAGAAAATAGATTTTGTGTGTGGCCTGTGCATCTGCACAAAACTGCATTAAAGGACTGTTCCCTGGTGAGAAAACCAAACTCTTTCTGCTGAGGAGTTACTGCTGAGGGTTGCTGCTGAAGCTGAAATGTTGGCTGCTTCTGCATATGTTTTACAAGCTCCATCTCCATCCATTCCAGTCTTCCCCAGACTGCAGGAGGTGGGGGTGAGGCTCTCCTCTTTCTCCTTTTCCTCCTCCTCCTCCTTTCTGTGCTGACTCCCCCTCTCCCAGGCTTCCAAACAAGTCTCATGCTGCACTGTTATAATGTGGTGATAACAATAATAGTAGCAACGGTGCTCTAGTTTATTGATGTCTGGTGTTCCCAGGCGTCTGCCTGTCTTCATAAAGCAGCAAACGAGAGGCAGCATTTGCAGAACGGGTGCCACTCTCCAAGCCGGTCATGCTGGCAAAAGGACAGGGAAGGACTGTAGTCCAAAATAGACTAAATAAACAAGGCAGAAAGAGCATGCCGAGCAGAGGCATGGACCCAAGGAGGAATGAAAGGATGGTGCTCAGCTCTGTCCTGCAGGGATAGTGGGGCTGACGACAGCCAGACCTGCCAAGTCTGGCTCTGGTTTCAGATCTCAGGCTCCCTGAAGTTGCAAGAGTCCTGATCCAGGGCTCTGGTTCAGCCAGTTACTCAAACTGCACCACTGGGAATACTGATATTGGGTCCAAGCTTTGCTGGAGCTGTGGGGGTGTTAAGAGTGAAGGGCTTTCACTAGGGTCATTGCATCACTGCTACTGTCATTTTTCTTCTGTTGATGGCCCTGGATGGACTAAGATTCCCCAGTAATGAATGAGCATATGTGTGTTTGTCTAAAAGCTCGTGGGATCATGGTACAATTGATTTATGTAGAGTTCTGGAAGCCATGAATATCCTGCAGTTGCTTTTTACTTTCATTTCCTTTTTTTTTCCTTTCTATTTTGTTTTAAGTGCATGTGTGATTTATACAGAAACATAAATCTTAGTGAGTCAGCATATAAATATTATTCTCAGCCTTACATTAAAGGATCAGCGTCCACCTGAAATGCAGTCTGTTTCCTCCTGGTAGATGTTACAGCTATGTACACACATGCTTCTAAGAACCCAGCCAACTGATGTGGTTTTTCAATTACATTTTCTCATCCTTTAAAATAATTTTACACTTTCATTGCTTGAGATCTTACCCCTCCCCTCAGAAGTGACTGCAAGGAGGAATAGACTAACCAAATACAGCTGAGCATTGCCTATGGATGGGGAGAAACTCAAAAGGGGACAAATAGAGGGGAAAATAGATGCTTTTCTCTTAAAAGTCTCATTGCAGCTGAAGCACAACCCAGTTGCCATATCACCAAAGCACACAGAGCTGCATGCTGTCTCCTTTGCGTGGGCACAGCAGGATCCTCGTGTCTTCTCTTGCTGCTGTCGTGTGGGCTCCCCATTGCCTTGGTTTAGCTGCAGTATTGCAGGTTACACACGTGCCCTTAGCAAGCGCTCACAGTGTTTTCAGAGTTTTTGGAGTAGGAAATGCTATTTATAGTTTTGCTTTTCTGGACAAAAGGCTTGAATACTTAAAGAGGGGTTAGGCTTACAGCCTCCAGTAGCCTCACAAATAATAAAGGATCTGACTTCAGTCAGAAAACATCCAAGTATACCCCTTATCATATTTTTAAATCTATTTCATCTCCAAAAGTAATGTACAGTAGTATTTTTATTTTTAAGAGCTAATAATCCATTTCATAAAAGGCAGGTGGAGTCTGAGGAAAAAATCCCCTATAAAAATTCAGGAATAGAAAATCTTAAGAGGTTTAGAAACATACATCTGTAAAAGATCACAGAAGATCTGTATTATTCCTGTAAAGAATTGAATTGACCATTCACACACACCCAGCCTCATACACACAGTATGTGAATGTGAGTGCTTTCCTAAAATAACTGAAGAAAGGGATGGTAACAAAAGCAACAAAGAAATGAGGTTTCCTGACTTAGTCTAGAAATGGTCATTGCCAAAATAATAAATATATGGTATTTCTGCAACATCTTCCATCTCAAAGGATCTCAAAGTGCTTTTCAGGCTGGGAAAAAAAACAGACCATGTTTTTGCTGATGAAATGCAGCCTTCTCCAGGCCAGGATGCAACAGGTTTGATGATAAAAAAGTACATCCTTGCTTTGAAAAACAAGTTGTCTTCTGCTTTTGGATATGCTTGAGGCTGTGAAGGTTGGGGAAGCACTTGCAGTCCGAAGCAGTGCAGGTGTCCCACCATCACACCTTGCTAGCAGCACCAGTTACCCTTTTCTACTGTTTCTGCCAGCAGCTCAGGGCTCTTCTTTGCTCCCTGTGCCTTATGAGGTTAAGCAGAAATCAGTTTTAATGAGTTTCCACCCAGGAAACTCAAACTCTGCAGCTTTCATCCTTTGTATTTTAATACTGTGTCACAGTCTCTCCTATTTTGGTTGGTAGAGGCTATATGGCTGAACCAGGAGAGCATTTTTCATTTTCTCCTTTATGTTTATTTTTAGCTTGGTTTTATTTTTAGTGTGTTTGATTTTATGTTAGCATATGCTGGGAAATGCCTTGGCGAGCTAACAGGAAAGGTGTTACAAAATGCTGTCTGCATTGTGTTTTATTTCCTGTGTGAATGCCCTTCTCTGCTCTCCCTAAGTGGGTTTGATGCATCAAGGGGAGTGTGGTTTGGATTCCTTTTATATAGAAAGTTGATGTCAGAGAGAGAAAATCAGATGAAGAAGGGGATTGTTTACATATTTTCTATTGCTAAGCTTTATTCAGCCTAGCCCCATTTCCCAGGCAGGTTTTGTTTGGTTTCTTTTCTGCCTGGTGCCAAATTTATGCAGGGTCAGTTTATGAACTGCATCTGTGCAGGTGTTAAAAATCTGTGGAGACTCTGGTGTTTCACTTCCTTCCCTTTGGCCTAGGATGCCCCATGGTCAGGGACCATGCACAAAGCAGATGGACCCTTTTGTTGGTATCCCAAGATCACCCTGATGGGCTGAGGTGCTGTTCAGATTAAAACGTACCCCTGTCACCACTCTCTCCTCCCAGCCAGTGTCTGCTCAGGCTCTGCTTGCATGCACATTGGAGCCAGCATTGAGAGTTGTCTTCTGTGAGGACAGCACATATTGCTTTGACATCTGCTCTCTGCCTCTCCCAGGCAAGTGCAGCCTCTTGGGTGCAGCATGAGGCCCATCAGAGCATGTTGTATCTGTACTGCATCATACACATCCTCTCTCCTTGGCTTGGAGGAAAGGACTTCTCAAGAACTGAGCCCAGGATCCCGATCACCACCCTTCCTGGAGCATGGGCCCCCCTCAGCCTCTGTCATGGAGACCTCTCAAGTACCTCTCTGACACCAAACCCTGCTGACCTCTGGCATTTCACTTGTATGTCCCTGTCTGGGTGGTGGGCAGTGGTGACCAAGACAGTCAGGACTTGATCGGTTGCTTCAACTGGTGGCTTCACTGTCCAGCTGGAAGGTGACAAAGGAAAACCTTGGAGGTGTAGGGACCATTGTCATAGGCTGCCTATTCCATTTGCTCTCTGCAGCTTAGTCAGCTTCTTGAGTTCAGTACTTTGTATATGGGGTTTTATTAGGATGCTCAAAGCATTTTCTGCTTTTCCTTGAGACTAGCCAGTCTCACCCAGGAAAAAATATCTCCCAACACAGAAGGTTTTCACCAATTTGATTTGGTGTCAATCATAGTAGCTGAACAGCTTAGAAACAAGGTGCTTGGTGTCACCTCATGGAAAGGGCCACTGGTCCAATAAACTTTTTCCAAGCATGGCTAGCCCCGGGTACACTGAGGGAATGTGAATTACAACACAAGGAAGACATCAAGTGCAAGGCATATTTCCTTCCTAACCTTGGAACAGCTTCTTGTGAAACCCTGAAGCTTGATCTCGATTTCTTATTCTCTTACCACTGTGGACATTACATGAATCTCAAAGTCTTCTCTCTTTCCTGTGTCCAGTGAAGAAGGGAGCAAGCTGGGAGACACTGAGGTTTGTCTGCAGAGCCCTTGGTGTACTGCTGGAGCCAGCCTGCCCTGTTTTGCCCTGCCTTCCCTACTGTCATGTACAGGCACTAGCATTTTTCACAGAAACTAGATTGAATATGTCCTTCTGAAGGCTCTCTTATCTCATGGTATAGGCTGCAGGGAGGTGACGAGTCCACCATCTCCCCTACTGAGCTATTCGTACATTCAGTAACCCTCTCTGCTGACAAATTGCCTCTGATTTCAAGATGAAAGTTGTTGCTTTCACTTCCTTCTTGTCAGAAATGTCTAAATGCTTCCTGCTAGCAGATGACTTTTCTGTGTGTATATGTCTGTACAGAGAGATCAGATCCTCTCACCGTCTCCTCTCTGTCACAACAAATATTTTTTCCTCCTTAAATCTTATAACGTAAGTCTTACAGTCCAGCTATTGCTTCTGCTTGCAGCTCGCTTTTGAAATCCCTCGACTCTTTCAACATCTTTCTTGGTGGCAGACATGGATCAGAAGTGAATTCCTCTGGGCATGATATGAGGTGGCAGAAATGAGGTACAGTGTGTTGCTGTGGGAATTGGATATAGATAAAAGTGTTTGTGGGGGTAGCTGAGTATGTACTCTTGAGGAATACTGGCAGGTAAATCCTGCTTGTGTCCTGGCCATGCAATGGGCAGATGAGTTACCTGTGTTCAGGAAGGAGTCACCAGCTCCTCTCAGAGTGATGAAGGACCTGTCCATCCTGCTCAGGTTGGGAAGCTGACTAGACCAACCTTGACATGCCATTCAGCCTCACCTGCTGTGCAAGTCTATTTTGGTGTTACAAACAGCAAAAAAACATGGAAGGGAGCTGTCTGGAAATATAGTCAGATTGACTTGCTCTGGCTTCTTTTTCTTCCTTTGCCATTATGGCTGCAGAAGGGCCATTTGACATCCTACTGGTGCCTTTTCCCTCTCTGTGAGGTAGATGACAGTGGATGATTCAAGGATGTTGTTTTTTTGCCAAGTTTCTTTGGGAATCACGTACAGAAGCAAACATCTTTTCTTGAGATGGCAACCTCAATGAAGATCATAATCAAGCAGTATCACCACCGTTGGGTCTGTACACGTAGCCTTCTCCCACAAGGATGGTTGCCATCAGATTTACTGGAAAAGTGAGACCTTTCCCCTCCATGAGAAACATGCCTGAAGGAAGAAATTCCCAAGTATTTCCAAAACACCTTTTCTCATTTCCTAGCTATTCTCTTTTGCTAGACCACATTGGGGTAAACATCTTTTATCTCACTGATGTTCAGTGCTACAGTCCAGACTCCACCAGAGTACATGCAGTGACTACTTTTAACTTCAGGAGATTTGGCTGAAGCCTTTCCCTTTCCATCAACATCTCCTATAACACATTCTCCCCAGAAATCTGTACCATGAGATGGACTTAGAATAATTTCTCCCTGTTAAAGTCAGAGCTTGATGATAAGGGCTGTTTTAGCAGCAATCTTTGGGTTGAAAGCTTGTGTAGATAGTATAGCAATTTTTGGATGATTTATTAGACTTTAGGCAGCTGCACTGTATTTGGCTTGGCTTAGCTTGACTTGGGTAAATCCATCAGTATTTTCTGTGTTCCATGGAATAATTGCTGTAAAATGTGAAATTTCAGCTTTTCAGGATTTGGGTTTTGTCACAACAAAACAGTATCTCCCTGCCAGTGTTCTCACCACTGCTGCTATTGCTATCAGTTGCCTCCTGCTTTTATTCTAGAAAGATGAAGGATCCCAAAGGAAAAGTTTTGGCCTTGTTTGTAGAATTGATCTCATTTCAGAACAAACCTCTTATCATTCCAAAGCAGTTAGGGCCATCGCTAGGCAGAATTTCACAAATTTCACATCTGAAACTTTCTTTGATGTGTGAGTTGTGCGAGTTGGTGAGCCCAGAAAATCATGCAGGCCTGTGCTAACGTGGAATAAGTTAGGAAAAAACTTGGTATTTTGTAAAAATGTTGTTGACAAATCATTAGTTTGAGCTTCAAAAGCTGCTGGGATAAAGATGGAAATATTTCTGGATGTTTTATGCAGAAAAAAAAAGAAAATAAAAAAAAAAAATTGGCTTGTTCCACATCTTATATGGCCTGAATCAGAAATGGGCAAAAGTTAGAAGTTTGCAGCTGTGATAAAGGAATTTCATTTATCATCAAAAAGAGAAAGAGCTCCTTCATACTGAGATCAGAACTGGGCCAACTGCACCATTTCCTCATCCAGCCTTCATTATGGTGATTCCAGCAGCTGGAACCAGTGATTTATTCCATCAGTTTACCCAAACCCTGGTAAGACATGTGGATCATGATGGGGACTTGCCACATGGCTTACTTTTACTTGCTGTTGTTCTGCACTGTACACCATCAGGCTCAAGGGTGTCCTGGCCCAGAGTGGTGCAGTGATAGTTGTGATGATGTTGATAATAAAGCAAGCCATCAAGGCATAGTATGTACATAGAGGTGACATATATATATATATTTTTAAGCTTATTGATATATTTGAGAAATACATTGGGAAAATAAGACGGCTTTTAGTGTTTGAGCCCCTCTTCAGGTCTGGAATAACAGCACCAGACTTCAAAGCTACATGTAGGATGGGAATAGCTTCTCAGAACTTGAGTTAATAGGTTGCAGATCATTTTCAAAACAAAACTTAGTGGGTATTTGTGGGATAGGGGTGTTGTTAGTCACAAAGAAAATGGCAATAAGTTAGTCATCTTTTGGGCCAAAGAGAAAGCCAGTTATTCGTAAAATACGTCTAGGTGCGCATAAAGAATGCATGCATAAGTATATACATCTGGTGTATATTAAAAGAATTATTTTGATATTATCACCTATGATTATCAATCCCTTATGTATAACTCATTTATTTAACATTTTTCAGATATAATAATACAGTAAGAAGTTTGCTGATCTCTTGATCTGCTTTATACCAGCATTGTCAGTTGTGCTTCCAGCCTGGTGGAAAACCAAAATGTGCCCAGCAGTGCTTAAAATGATCTGTGCGTCATTATTTGTTATTTAATAATAATGGTGTCCCGAATGACAAGGCTGCCCCAACCAATGTCCTATCACTCCACCAATGCAAGCAGAGCTGCCCCAACCAAGCACTTGGCCTAGCTGGATGTGTCCAGAAGTGCAACCACCCCACCTTGAGCCAGTGCCACAGTTGAGTGCTCTGTAACTCAACACAGCATCATGAGCAGATGAAGTTAGGTCACTTTGGGTCCCAGTGTGGGCACCCAGCTGCCCTGTAGCCTACAACTGCTTAGTGAACACACCGCTCATCTCCTAACCCTGTTACCCAACATGTGGTCTATGATTTGGTTAGATAACCTCCATGTGCCTGGATGCACCCATGGGTAAGTACTTCCTCGTGGGGGTGTGTTGGTGTAGCACCAACCACCGTAGTATGGATGCTGCACACCAGATGCATCTCCTTACGTGCCCATGGCTGGTAAGGAAGGGGATGGGATACAAGAGCAAGGCTGGAAAGAAGAGCAGCTCAGCTGCTTTCACACATGCTTGTGCAGAGACACAAGATAAGATTTGGAACAGTGGCTCTGTCATGGGGAGGTAGAGTTGGGGACGGGAGCATATGTTTGCCTGGGGTACACGCAGGGAGCAAAGCAACTGCCTGGAGAAGGTGACTGTGGGAGGGGAGGGGAGAGGGCTACAATTGGTACCAGATGCCCTCAGAAGCTAATGACCTGACAAATGCTGTGCTCATAAAACAAATTCTTTAAAAAGGAAGCAAATGGAAATATAAGCTAGTGAAAGAATTTGCAGCAGCTGCCCTGAAACCATTTCTCACTTCATAAACAGGTCTGCATTTTAAAAACAGCCCCTTTCTTCTTGGTTCTCCTTTGTGGTCCCCTCCCATGCCCACCAGCTCTTTCAAGACTGTGGCCTGCAGGTTTCCACCATACCTTTGGCTGGGTGGACTGGTCCAGAGTCAACAGCATGTTGCGTTCCCTTAATGTCTGTGTCAGCACTGAGGGGGTTGGGTGTTTTTGGTGTTGTTTGTGGGATTTCTAGCTGTGCATCGTTGGCTGAAGAGGTTGAGCAAACGCAAGAGGCAAAGGCTGCTTGTCCCACCTCTGTGTGAAATGCAGTACACAAAACCTGTCAGCATTCCTGTGCAAAGCAGGGAGCAGAGGGGAGGTGTTTGGGTGCAGCTCCTTCCCTTCTCTCCCCAGTTGTTAGCTGAAGGTGCAGCACCTCTCCCTCTGCTTCAGGAAGGCTGATGTCAATTTTTGCACCTATACCACTTGGTGAAAGATAACATCAGATAACCAGAGTGTTTTTCCTGTGGGAGCTGTTTTGTCAATCCCATGTCTTGGCCTCATTCCATCCCGGGTAATTAATCTACTGGCTATGTTTCACTAATGGAGACCATAGTCCTCTGTCCAGCCCTCCTCTTCACTATAGGATAATTTGTGATGCTTAATCAGTACCTAATGAATGGTCATTGGTGGGAAGCTGCTGCAGTGAGGAGGAGACTGTTTATTTTGAGGTGATGGTTGACACACTGCAAGCTTTCCTGGGACCTCCTGTAACTTCAGGTGGTGCTCAGTGGAGGGTAATTCCTCCTTTTAGCTGCATCTCATGTTGGTGGCCATGGCTGAGTCTGTAGAGCTGGACAGGTGTGTGTTGAGATGGTCTTGATCGTAAAGAGTCTGGCATCAACATGCACAGGCTTGAAGTGCTTTATGGGTGTGTGGGAAGAGCAGAGGTGCTGAGGACCAACCAACACCAAGGTGTCCTTGTCCCATGATGTTCAGAAACAAGATATTGCTCTTCCCAGGGCTGCACTGTCCCCACAGATGAAATTCTGTGTTTTGTCTCTCTTCTTTACAAGATTCCTGCCTTAAAAAGTTTATATAGATAAATACTGACAATATCCTGATGACATTTCTCAAAAGCAGAGTGGGAAGGTGTCAAGAGTGGGGTGGAGGAGACAGCTGCAGCAAGTGCCGCTTCTTCATTCCACCATAGGCTGTGTTGTAACTGTGTGGACATGAAGCTCAGGCAGCTCTAAGGAGGGGCAGCACATAGTTTGAAGAACATCTCATGGCTGGTTCCCTAAGATCTGCAGAGGTTTCTTCTCCAACTAAACCCTTCCTTGCTGTCGGAGAATCCTGTGTGAATTCTCGGATGTCCAATACAGGGTTTGACATACCCACCACCCTTCTATCAGCAAAAGGTTTTAAAAGGCCTCTTCATCCTTTCTTCCTGACCATCTATTGTTGCAAATCTTGTCTTTTTTCTGGACTAAGGCTAGCTGAAATTGAGGTGCAGATTCAAACGTTCAAAAGGAAGGAAAAACACCCAGTGTTACTGTCTAGGCTTTGTTGCCTTTGAAAAACACAGACCTCTCGCTGTTCACTGTGAGATATATGCATGAGCAGAGTACGTATGGGAAGACGTGTGGGAGTGGCTGCAATCACGTGAGAGGTGTACTCCCTGTGGCACTGCAGAGTGCAGTTTCAGATCTCTTACCACAAATTCTCTGGGTCCACTGTGATTTGAGTATGTTGGAGATAAGAAATTGTCATGTGGTAGATAACACCTTGCTTTTGAAGAAGCTGCAGCCCGCTTGGGACGGTGCTACAATAACAGCTGTGTATAGCTTTATCCCCTGTGCCTTCAGGAGTGCTGCTTGATAAGACCATCTGATGTCAATTTTCCTACTTTGGCAGTGGGAGAATTGTGGCCTTGGTGCATATAACCCTCTGCCTGCCCCCTCCCTGTCACCTCCCTTCTCTTGCTCTCTTGGTACACCTACACTGAGCACCACCAGCCCCTTTGGTGCCAGGCTGTATGCAGGCTTTGCACAATGCAGAGTACATACCCTAGCACAGAAAAGCTGGAATAACCCCACCAGACAGCATGGAATTTGGATGGAGCATTGTTTGGCTATGCCTCCTTTCATTAGCTTGGAAGGACATGATGGAATGGGGGAGGGTATGGACTAAGATTGGGCTGAGCTCCAGCCAATGCAAAGCTGGGAAACATTACACTGCTGGCATCATCATTAGGAGACCTCAAGCCTGAAAGGAGCTGGGGCTGAGGGTCACCTGTGCATCTGTGTAGGCATCTGTGACCTGCTGAGCATCATATGTAGGTATCAGCCAGAGAGAGCTCCTTCTAGATAAAGAAGTCCTGGGACCCACTGGTTGATCTCTTCCCTCTTCTCTTTCCTTTATAGCTGTGCTTATGGTGCCTGTGCAGGATCCGGAAGCTGCACGCAGCCGCTGCTTGCTCATGCTGCCACCCTCAACTGTACTTCCAATGGCCAGAGGCACATGGCATGCACCGTTGCCTGCGAAAAGGGCTTCATCCTCCGCTTCAGCAATGGGAAGAGCCTGGGCTCCACACAGGTAAGCAGACGTCAGGGTGGTGGTGACCTCACAGCCTGTGCTAGGCTCAAGTGCTAGTTAAGAAACACTTAACCATGCTGAGGTGGTTGGAGTGACCCCAGGACACCTTGTTCCTCCAGCCCTGACCTCCTTGCTGCTTTTCCAGCAAACCTCAGCCCAGTGGAGGCTCTAGTACTGGGTCTCTGTGCTTTGGCTGGTGGTCCTGCCTTGGTGACACCTCTCCTTCCCTCACTGCAGTCCTGGCTCTCTCAGCCCAGTGCTGCCACACTCTGCCAGACCACTGTTCTGCCAGGCTAAATGCTGCTGCAGGCGATGTCCCAAGCTACGGTGTTGCACTCACACAGAAGGAGAGGCAGACATTTCCGTTCTCCACGTGGGCATTGCTGGGAGGGTTAACATCCCAGGGATGTCTTCTCTCTTAACGCTGAAGTTAGTGGCTCAGGAAAAAATGAAGTAATTGCAGAGTGACTGTAGAAGCAGCTGACAACACGGAGAGCTTCTCTTCGTTTGTTTCATTGCAGTAACACTGCCCACACCAGCAGGGCAGCCTGGAGGTCACCGTGAAAAAGTTTGTCCTGCTTCCCATAGGGGTGGAGGATGCCTCAAAAAGCCACAAGTCAGCAAGGGTCTTAGCTGTTGACTGAGGAGACCTGGGACTGATGTGTCCTTGGGTGCCAAGCTGCCTCAGGTCTGGGCACAGACCTGGACAGAGTTGTGGGAACAGTGTGTCCCATCCTTAGGCTTTTCCTGGAGGGGGAGCAGAAATCTGTGGGGCTGAGCTGGTCTCTGCACTAACCTGAGCAAGAGCACAAACTTGCACAGGGTGGAGACTGATGGAGGCAAGTTAGGCCATGTCAGCAGGGCGGACCTTTCCCCACTGGAAAGAGAAGAGCTGCAAGTGCTTGTGGCACCTGTCAGGCAGGTTTCCCATGCTGCATCCATTGGTGTTTGCTACAGGAGAGGTGGGTGTGGGAAAGGGCAACAGGGCAGCCAGGGATGCGCCGTTCAGCTCCTCGTCACCAGGGAGGTTATTAGTTATGTGGCCACATGGCTCTGTGGGCCAAGGCATGCCTAGGGAAAACAAAATGTTCCCATTCTCTGAAATGAAACCACAGACACTAAATCTGCCTCGGGTGACAGTTTTCCTGCATTTGGCAGCAAGATGGGAAACTTCTGGACAAAGCTTCACCCTGTGGCTGTCACAGCAGATGGCAGCTTGCAAGGCCCAGCCCCAAGCCCTCCAGTGATGTTACTGGTTTGGCCATGTGACCCTGCTCATGTTGAGGTGTTTTTGGAAAAAGCACACAGCTCTCCTCTGAGCTATCCTCTCCACCTAGTTCAGATACACTCCCAAGAATGCCTCAAATTTAGTGATGTCCTTCAGAGCCACCCTGTCCAGATTCAATCAAAACATGTTGGCTGTGAGGACAGGTCACACATTTGACTGTATGAGCCGCATGGTTGTACTGAGCCAGTGAAGGGATATCAGGAAAATCTCTCTTTTGCCTGCAGCCCTGCCTGAGGTCTGCTGGGCTGGGGTTAGCAGTCTGGAAGTGGAAATCATAGAACAGTTAGGGTTGGAAGGGACCTTTACAAGATCATCTAGTCCAAACCTGCCATGGCCAGGGACTCCTTTTACTAAACCAGGTTGCTAATGGCATACCGACATCCACCACTCTGCTTTGATGAAGTCTGTGGCACGTTGATCATGTTTAGTGATGGCACCACAGGGTATTAGGTTCTCCTGCAGTCC
Organism: Psilopsiagon aurifrons; assembly: GCA_025447955.1. NCBI lineage: Eukaryota > Metazoa > Chordata > Aves > Psittaciformes > Psittacidae > Psilopsiagon > Psilopsiagon aurifrons. The sequence continues at coordinate 6,006 of JAOEHY010039679.1, read as the reverse complement.
CCCAGCTGTGTAAGAGGTGTTGTGTAATTAGGATTCGTAAATGAGGTTATCTGAGCCTCTGATTTCAGTGGGGTCTGTGGACTGAGGCGTGAGAGAATCAATGTGTTTGGGAAAAACAATAAACAGGAGAGCTGCCCATCAACAGATGAAGTAAGACTTGATCTTCTAGGGGAGAAAGTTGCAGCGCACAGAGCTGGGAATAACTTGTAGCTCAGGAAGCTGTAGTGTATCTTGAAGGGATTTTCTATTTTCTTTAGTGTACTCTGGCAGCACTCACGCAAGTGTGCATGCAAGCTAGCATTTCTGAAGGAAAGCAGTTACAGACCAAGCACTAGAAGAACTCTTGTGCAGGTGGCTTGCACACCTGGAATGTCATCCTGTGAACAGGTAAGAGCATTGTGACTCAGTGTCCAGAGTGGGGAGAAAGGGCACATTTTGGAGGAAAAATGGAGGAAAGCTCTCCTTTTCCTTGAATCTGGATCAGCCCTTTCTGCTGAGGTGGTAAACCAGTAGATTAAAGCTCACTCTCAGGGGTCTGATGGAGCCTTGCTTTCCCCACAGAAGGAGGTGGTGCTGATGTGCAGCTTGGGACGGTGGGACAGATCTGTAACTTGTGACCCTGTTGACTGCGGTGTTCCTGACCAGTCCCATGTGTACTACGCTGAGTTCTCCTGCCCCAAGGGGACCACTTATCTGCAGAGATGCTCCTTCTCCTGCATCCACCCAGCCAAGCTTCAAGGTATGGTCTGGAGTGCTGAGACATTTAACTACCCTTTTTGGTGCCACCTTTCCGTGCCTGTCCCAGATTGTTCAAACAGAGCACTACTACTTTGAGTTTCCCAGTTATCCTGGCTTCTGCCAGCCAGGTGGGCTTCTGAGACACTTCTTGAAATGGTGAGCATCCAAACCCCCTGAGTGTAGACATCATAGCATGGGGAGAATTCCCTCTGGCTCCCATCCCCTGGTTGGCAGCTCTTATCCACCCGAGTGTAGAGATGTCTTCTTCATGTATCTGATGATGTCCGTCAGCTTCCAGTATTACGGGGACAAGTGAGCGTTCAGGCAGCCAGCACACAGACAGGGGACTTCAGAGAGCCAAAAATGGCTCAGTGCCTGGTGGCTGTGGGAAAGCCTGTGGTTCAGGAGGCCGGGGGCTGTATAAAGCCATAAAGACTGATGCCTGCAGCTGCAGAACACTGGGAGATGTTCACCACCCAGACACACAGCAGTCCCCCCAAGACATGCCATGGCCTGGCTTTCATTCTGCCGACTCCATCGGTAGCCACAGGAATGTTTTGAAGCCAAGTTGGAGAAAAAGAGCTACTGTTCCTGTCTGTACAAGGCTGAGCAGGATGGGATTTTGGGGGTAATTGCCTTGACAGCTTCAAGCATTGAGACTTTATGCGAATTTTCACCAGCGCCTTTGCTCTGAACAATCACATACACAAATCATTTTAATGGGTGTCCTATTTTATGGAGACATTTATAGCTGAAACGTATGAAAATAATTTACTTTTTTTTATTGTTTTTAAGTTAAATTTAAGGAGCAAGAACTGCAGGGAATTAAGGTTATTAATTCATGCCAGGGAGATGCCGGTAGATCCCCAGTGTGAACTGATCCAAGGGCTAGCACGTGAACAGTGTCTTGACAGCCCAAATTCTGCACAAAACGATGCCATTGCCTTGCATGGGTTGGCTGAGGTCAGGGCTTTAATCTGATCTTTCACTCACAGCTGCTTCTTGCTGCTGCTGAAGTCAACAGGAGGTTTGAGCATAGGCTATCTTGGTGGGAAGGCATCCCCTCGGTGGAGCACCCTGGGTGACTTCCAGCAGCTGACATAATGGCTGGTAGTACTTGGGCAAGGCTGCTGAGCCATCGGGTAAACTCTTAGAGGTCCAGCTGACTCGGCTGAGCTGTCGAGGCAGAGACGTGCTTTATGCTTGTTCTCCCTGAAGGCTCACATCCTTACGGGCAGGCTCTCAAGGCTAATAAATACTAAGAATAGGCAAGGAAAGGATGACACAGCTGCATGGTGTTTGAAGGCAGAGGATGACCCTCGGCAGCACTGGCCCGGCAGGAACACAAGTGCTGAGTGGAGGTATGCTCTTGCCCCTGGCCCAAGAGCAGTTGTAGGCAGAGCAGTGGTCCCCAAAAAAGGTGTTCAACAGAAGCATGGAGCAGTCTGGCTGCACCAGGAACCTGCTGATCTAAACTTCTCAGAGGAGTCGCATTCACTTCAGTCCAGCTTTTTTTCTTGCTGAGTAGTTCCCAGTGAACCATGCATCATCCACACCATGTGGGTCATGCAGTTCTGGACACTTACCACAGGCAGGCAGAGCTGTGCAGTTTCAGCCACCCATTAGCTCAGTCTACCAGATGCTCTTTTTTTCTAGAGGGACAACAGAGAGCTGGGCTGTAATACTGAACCCAAACCTTTACCAATGGATGCTTTGAATTTCCAGTCACACCAGTTAAGGGTCCTACACCTATCTTCCTGGTGCTTCCCATCTTTCATTGCACATGCAGCACAGGGTGCAACAGCTTGTAAAGGTAGGTAAGGGCAAGCTGCAGAAAGCATCTGGGAAGAATGATGGTAGGCTGAACAGAATATGACAGATAGGTGTCATACACAAAAGCCCCCAGCACAGTGAAGGGTATCCTGAGGCATCACGAGAGAGGGGAATTTTAAGGGAAAGTTTTGGGTCTTCATATCTGTTGTCTGCCTTGGCATTGGTATCCACTCTAACAAGAGGACTTTTGCTGGTTGGTCTGAGCTTCCCTCAGCAGGACTCCACCCCTGGGTGAGCTGTAACCCCAACATGCTGCTTCTCTTTTGGAGCCAGGAACAAACCAGTGGCTGACCTGCCTGGAAGATGGTCTCTGGTCACTCCCTGAAGCCTACTGCAAGCTGGAGTGTGATGCGCCTCCTGTGGTGGCCAACGCCAAGCTCCTGGTCCCACGGTGTTTGCAAGGGAACCATGACGTGGGCTCAGTTTGTCGCTACAAGTGCAAGCCTGGATACCATGTGGCTGAGAATGCAGCAGGAAAGCCTAAGAAGTAAGTCTGTGGTGGGTCTGCTATCACTGTTTCCTTCCTCCTCTTCACCCAGTGTGAACAAGGAGAGGTTATAGCGTGCTGACAGTCTTGAAGAGTTGGTGTGATAGGTACACAGAAGAGCATCTTGCTCTGGTCATGCAGATTTCATGAAATACAAGAGGTATTCACCCTGTTTTAGGTGAAAGCAGGTAGAAACAAGATGTAAACTGCTGTTGCACATGTGTACTCTAAGTTCCTTAACCTAAAGCGTGTGAATTTTCCCATGCACCTTGGTGAAAATCAAGCATGTACAGAAATGTTTTCAGACTTTCAGGTAATTGGATGTAATAAGATGCTGGAAGATTCCTGGAGCTGCTGCCTTTCCTAAAAGCAATAAAGCATGGATCAAGGCACTGGTTGTAAGAATGAATGACTGCCTTTTGTCAGGGTTAGCATTTTACCCCCTACACATCTTGGATAAATTTAATCTCAAGCATTGGCATTTCAATTGGAGAAGATTTTTCCCAGTGCTTCAGGGAAGAATTCCTGGTGATTCACTAGCCCTGCACTCAGCCAATATTGTGGCGCTGGGGGGTAAAGTAGCATTTTGTCTGCAATGTCTCCAGATGAAGTCCCCATTGGGCATGGTCACTAAAGATTTCCTGGCATTGACCAGGTCCTCCTCAGAGTCTTGATGGTAGCCCAGATCAGGTAATTATGTGCTAATTGTTTAATGCCTCCTTCCAGTTTTAATTGGATGCAGACTTCATCTCTACTTTGCTCTGGGGTAGGGTTGTTGTGCTCTGGGAAGCAGTTGCCAAATTTCTTGCCTTGTAATGAAGGAAGTGGTTTCTGTAAACAGCTCTTCACAGTGTTAGGAGGATTTCTGGGGCCAAGGGGAGCTGAGCAAATTATGGTTATAGCTACAATCACATGGACTGCTTTGCAAACTGCAAAACAGCTTGTGTGCCTGTGGCATTTAAGGCACTGGATGTGCGATCAGATCAATGCAGCTTGCAATGTTAGGCCATCTCAGTCATGCCACAGCAACTGCTGGTAAAAAGGATGCCCTCTGGGAGTTCCCAGGGCTCCTCTGATGTGTGTGTAACTTCCCTATCTATGGGTCTGAACAGCCTGTCAGAGAAGTCAAGGAAAACCATGCGACGTGGCTTACATTTTCATAGCAATGCATGTTGACATAGCATTTTCAAATTTGCTATTATCATTGCTACTAATTTGTCTAACAACTTGGCAGAATACTGATCCTGTTACAGTAAGCAAAAAAAAAACTAATAGAAAATTTATTTCTTTCTTATCATGCATCTTAGCTGCTATGCGAGTGGCCTGATTCAAAGCAAAAGCCTTTAGTTGAAAGCATAAATGTCAGTGTACAGCCTCCTCCAGAGCTCTGCATACATACTCAGCATAAGTACAACCCCCTTGGCATGTGCAGGGAGTAGTAGCTACTAACCAGTAAGCAGGCCAGTCTATTGCTGGATTACTGGAAATCCTTCTGAATTTTCAGGCCTGGCAAGCAGAGGATGAGATCTGCTCAAGTAAGAGGTTGCTTTCTTTATTCAGGCCAGTTGTGGAGAAAGCATGTTGTTGAAGGTGATGGAGAGCTCTGGAAGGAGCCAGCACTGGTGAGGTGCACATTCTGGGTATGCTTGTTTGCAAGCAGGGTCTCTGCTGATGATTTGGACATTGGGTTTGGGGGTCTTCTGAAGTATTTCTGGGTTCAGCAAACTGAGTTCTTGATCTATTGTCTCTCTGCTGTCCATCAACCCAGCAAGCACCAGCCTTACTAAAGGATTTAGTGCTGTAGAGGTACTGATGGACAAAAGACTGCAAGACTGTATGTGTACTATATATTGCACAAATGATCCATGGTTACTGGACAGTGGATACTGTCAGGCGTGATCCATGGCTAGCACTGAAGACTGCATGCCAGCTAACTAGCTTAACCTTTGAAATAAATTCAGGCTCCCTTTGAATTATTCTAGCTCTAACGATCTTACCTTTTTGGAGGGGAATGGTGGAGGGAGTGTATTCTAAGAATCTTGGTCATTGCCTTAGAGGGCTGCTTGTAGGCACCTTCCTCAGGATCTTCTGTAGACAGGGACAGTTAAGTTGCAGTCTGAGCAAGCAGGAACTAAATCCAGCCATGGCTCAGCATCACCACTTGACTAGCTACCTTTTTGATAAGCCTTCTGCAGTGTCTTTCTCTCTCATGCACCTCATAAAACACCATGGCTATTACAGCTGGACTGAGGGCCCAAGTCCTGGGACTTTTGCTCCTCACTGGTAGGGCTACAGTGCCCATCTTATGCAGGCCTGAGCCATGGCTGGGATTCAGCTGTCTGTCCAAGCTGAGATGCTTTTGGACAGAGATGTTAGTGTGATTCCCTCACTTCTATTTTGTTAGTTGAATTTTACTGCAGGGGCAGTAAGGATGCTTAGGAGGCTCCTGCAGTCTTAGCTGAAATTAATTTCCCATAGTGTAAGTTCAAGAGAAAGGAGATGAAGAAATGCGTTGTCTCGGAGAAGATGCTTTTATTTATTAACTTGGGTGAGGGAAGGCCCTTCAGAAATCACTGCTTGTCAACAAGAGATCATTGAGGAAATATTGATTGTGTAATCAAGATCCTGTCAGAGATTTGCTGCTTTTCTGCTGGCAGGATCATCTGACTGACAATACTGACATGAAGGTTAAAGCTTCTTTGACTCTTCCTAAAGGAAATCTGATTTCAGCCTGGTTTCCAGCTGCCAAGCTATTTCACATCTAACCCTGAAACAATGGCAAAAAGGGAAACTTAACATATGTATGTATGCTGTGTGGCAGCATCTGTCCAGTAGCAGCACCAACCAACCCACCTGCATCATACAGAGAAATTATAGAATCATAGAATAGTTAGGGTTGGAAAGGACCTTAAGATCATCCAGTTCCAAACCCCCTGCCATGGGCAGGG
>JAOEHY010039676.1:0-41807 GCA_025447955.1 Psilopsiagon aurifrons | reverse complement strand
CTCAGGAGAGCAGAGTAGAGGGGCAGGATCACCTCCCTCGACCTGCTGGTCATGCTCTTTTTGATGCAGCCCAGGATTTGGTCGGCTTTCTGGGCTGCAAGCACACACTGCAGACTCATGTTCATTTTCTCATCAACCATCATGAAACAGCAGCTATATCTTTTACAACTGTAGATAAAATTACATTGTCTGCAAGTGGACACTGGTAACATCCAAATAACTAGTGTTAAAACATATTAATTTCCTCACCATTTACACCCCCAGGTCACTCCTCCATAAGTGGGTACAGAGTTTGCGAACACCTACCCAATCAGATTTTCCTAATGTGATCTGTCATATTATAAAAGCACTCATTAGTTTGCCAAGATTACAAATCAGACTCCCAGAGTCGATAGTGAAAAAATACTACCAATTTCTCTTCAGTTCTGGGAAAGCTGGGACCATGTGGTAATTGCTGTGTCTGTTTTTCAGGCACCTTTATAATCACAGTCTTTTCAGCTCTCCTGTTCAGATTTTCCTTTTTGAACACTAATATGGAAAATGACCTCAGAAGTTATCTTACTCCTTTTGTGCTATATGATTTCAAAGCCAAAACACTAAGCTACAATATGCCAGTGCCGTCTCTGTAGTGATGGATGCAGCTGGACATAGAAGGGATCTTTCCTCTTCTGTGAGGCTCCTATTTAGCATACTGATTTTGTCTAGTCTAATGAAAGATGCTTTGTAATGGATGCCAAGTACTTATTGGTACTTACTAGTCCTCCTGGGCAAGGGGAAAAAGGACAGTTTTTAAACACAGCCCAGAAGAGCAGCTCCAGATGACTGGAGCTGTGCTGGGAAAGTTACAAGCTGCTTTAAGACTTCAAGAAAAATAATGAGAAATCTTTTGTCTGTGCTTGCCTCTTCTCTTCATTGCAAAGCAAGATATCCAAGCTCTCAATTACAATCTGCAGTACCACCAAATGCGTTTCTCTGTAAAGCTGAATAAATATCAACAAACATATATGGTAAAATACAGTCACTTAAGGCCATTCATTCCCAGTGCTCTGGGCATCTGTTTTGCCCATGGGGATCTATAACCATTGCTCCCCAAATGACTTTTGCTCCAGCAGTGCCTTCTTGAAAAAACAGTCCTCAAGAACTTTTTCTTTCCATTTTTCATCTTTCCACATCAAATACAACCTGGGAGAATTGCTCTCCCAACTTTCCTTCTCAAAGAGATAAAAGACTCTGTGCCAGGGTTCTTTGACTTTATAACTATTACTTAACCCACCAAAGCGAAAGGGTTAACACATAACCCATTGTGGGCCTGAGGATAAAATGCACCAACAGGCACCATACAAAACAAAGCCGACTTGTCATCTTTATGAATCCAAAATAGAAAAGGCTTTCTTCCTGTTATTGTATATGGGTTTCAAAGCTGACTCATAGAGAAATATCAGGGAAGTAAACCAGAAAGTACTAGTTTGTTATCCAGAAATTAAGTGCTACATTTCAAGCTATTACTAAGTGTTCCATATATCTGAAATGTTTACAAAATGTGCTTTGTTTTCAGAATGTCTCTTCAACTTTCATTTAAGAATCCTGTTGAAGAGCTCACCCTTAACTAGCCAAGAACTCATCTCTTTGACAGTACATTACTTCACTTAGAATGTTTTGCATTACCTCCTACTTATTGTTCAAAAGATTTAAAATCCCCCTCATTTCTCTTTCTACCTGTTATTTCTATAGCTTAGGAACTATAAAACGTTAACAAACAAAAAACCAGTGATAACACTTTTCTTTCACTAACAATGAAAACATCAAAATCACTTATATTGATAAATAACTGCAATTCTATGCTGAGCTTAAACCTGCATAAACTGGCATGTGAAATATTCATAGCTTTTCTGCTAAAATTAAAAAAAAAAAAAAAAAACACAAGGAAAAATTTCATCAAACCAAACCAAACTATTTATGTCTATATACACATAATTAGAAAGCAAAAGATTCCTCTCCCAGTAACAGTGGATAGAAGGAAGACAACATTAAAAATTGGCTTTTGCTGCAGAAAATGTACTGAGCCATAAAGAACAGTCTGATTATTTACCATCTTTTCTGTATTCCTATTACAGGCAGATTATTACCATGATATTCCAATCACAACCTGCTTTCAACTTGTTTTTAATCAGTCTTCTTTTGTAATGCTGTAAGGTAGGTGTTACATTTTTCATTTCCCAAAGGTTATTTGGGAAATCTTCATAGTCATATAAGCTTCATAGTCAGATCATACAGCTTCTGCATTAACCTGGGCTCTAATATACAGGGAGACCCAGTTACTTAAGAAATAACAGTGTTGAAAGAATGTTTCAGGAATGTTTTCCTCTAGTTTCTGCACCCACTTGCCTAGAAAAAAAGGCAAGACTGAAGACAAGATCGTAACACCACACCTTAGAGCAAATGAAGACCTCTAAGAAAGGCAAACCAACAAAAGATAGCTCACATCAGCTGCTTCCCCTCCCACCATCGACACAAATCATAGCTGGTGCCTTAGTTCAAACAGTTCAGCTTCTACAGTCAGGCCTTCTTCACATAGTGCTGGCAGTCTTCCCTGAAGACTAAGGTACTGTCTGTATTAACAGGCATGTTTATTTAAAATGAATCCTGGTCACCTTATGGAATGGGATTAATAAACGTGACAGTGCCAGCAAGTAAATTTAGCAAGTAAAAAACCTAAAGGTGGAGATCGTCAAGTTTCTGGAATGAAAATTCCAACTGAAGCAGTGGAAATCACAGAACTGTGTTAAAAAAGACCTTTCAGATCAAGTTCAACCGTTAACCAACAGCTGCCACAAAACAGGTCTCTAAGCACTACATCTACACTCTAACATACCCACAGGGATGATGACTCCACCTTTTCCCTGGGCAGCCTGTTCCAATGCTTGAAAACCCTTTCAGTGAAGATTTTCCCTAATATCCAACCTAAACCTCCCCTGGAGCAACTTAAAGCCATTTTCTCCTATCCTATTGCTTGATACTTGGCAGAAGAGGCCAACACCCACCTTGCTAAAACCTCCTTTCAGGTAGTTGTAGAGTGGTAAGATCCCCCCATGAGCCTTCGGACTAAATCCCAGTTCCCTCAGCCACTCCTCATGGGAGCTGTGCTCTAAACTCTTCACCAGCTTCACGGCCTTCTTTGGACATGCTCCAGCACCTCAGTGTCTTCCTTGTAGTGAGGGGCCCACAACTGTACACAGGATTTGAGGTGCAGCCTCACCAGTGCTGAGTACAGGGGGATGATGACATCCATTGTCCTGCTGGCCACACTATTGCTGATAGCTACCATTGGCCTTCTTGGCTGCCCCAGCACAAGCTGGCTCCTGTTCAGCAGCTGTCAATCAGAATCTTCTGGTCCTTTTCTGCCCAGCAGCTTTCCAGCTGCTCTTCCCCCAGCCTGTAGTGTTCCATGGGGTTGTTGTGACCCAAGTGCAGGACTCATCACTTTGTCTTGTTGAACTTCATAAAACCGGCCTCTGCCCATTGATCCCACTATACAAGATGCTTCCAGGATACTACATGAAACCTGTAGGTTTACACAGCTAGGTTTTCCTCCACACAACATTTTTTCTCTGCACCTCCACTTAGAACACTTACGAGTATTTAGCATCTGCCTGAGGCTGCTTCAAAAATCACCTTACCACAAATCACGACAGGTTTGCCTAAAGGAAAGTCACCAAGTGAAAATGCCTTCTTTTTTTTAGAAACACCAGATCAATGTTCAAGTATCTGCCTAAAAATAGCTCGGTATTAACAGCTGAGCAGCGCTTTATCATTCTTTTTCTTTGTTTGCTCATGCTAACATGGCCAAAAAGACAACAATAAAATACAATTGCAGACAGCTTATTTTTTAAATGCTTTCAAGGAGAGAAAACTCTGACAAGCACCTGAGCCATGATACATCTTTTAGACCATCTCATCTTTGTGTTCGAGACACTTCTGGGGTTAAAGTCAGGCAGGAGCTGCATGGTTTTTTAGTATGGAAATTACAGAACAATCTTGAACATAAATGTTCCCAAATTGATGTATTTTTTTTGTTTCAAAGCAAAATTAGCATAAATACATTTCCAGAAGAAATTAATATTATCTCTGCCTGCCTACAACCCCCCAAAACACCATGACACATTTTATTTTTAGGTTTTATAGCATACAATCGATCCAAACAGAAAACATACTATTAAAAGTAGCATTCCAGAAAGATCTAAATAAGTTGAAACAACTTCCTCCCTTGTAGTACATACAGTGCATACATACAGAGACAGAGCTCACACAATGAAAACGTTAAGCAAAGTGTATAACCTTCAGATGGGATTCACTACACTGAACTGTACTGAAGTTAAACAAAATAGGCAACTAGTGAGAACTGAGCAGAGAGGGATAAGAAACTTCAAAAGGTAATTCTTTCTCACTTGTAAACAGCTCTCTTAAGAGACTATGAAGAAGGATTAAATTTGCATTCCAACATCTTATAAACATCTAATGATCTACAACAGTTCTTGGGCAGATCAGGGAAGTATTCCAAACCTCGTTTGTCTCTTCACTGATGCTTATTTCACCCACACACTCCCCAGCTCTCCTAAAGAATTGTGATGAGAAGGAAAGATTCGCTAGAAATTTCTCTGTTTCTTTGTTTTCCTCATCAGGAGAGATGCCTTTTTCCTGAAACCGAGAGGTGGAAGTCCCTCAGACCTGATCATCTTTTCTCCTCCACAGACCTCTTCAAGTGATAATTCTTCCAGTTTTTCTAGGCATCCTTGTAAGTGACAGCCATGCAGGCCTGAGATGTTCCAAGTGCTACCCCTTGCAAAGTGGCTTAGACAGATTTTCAAATTAAAATCCCACTTTAGTAGACAGAAAAGCACGACTTGAAGGTAAATAAAACCTAGAACACAGAAAGAAGGCCAAACCTAAACTGGGACAGAATCTGAATCTAAGGGAGTTGACCAAGTCTCTAATACATAAACCTGAAAAAGCACTCACACATTTTCACTCTTATATTCTCAGTCCCCCCTCCTGCCATACATAATCTCAGACTGTCATTCAAAGCACTGTTTCCAACAGAACATCCCCCTTCCAAACTATTGACAATTCAGTTCATAAACAGTGTTTCTTCTTTACTGTGGCAATTTTCCAAGTAAGGATTGTGAGATCATCACACAATTGTGTTTACCGCAGAACAATAAGAACTTAGTACCATTATGCGATAATTAATTAGGAAGCAGAAAAAAAAAGGAGATGCTATACTATTATTTCCTGGTACTCTTCTAGGCACTTAAAAAACTCAGAAACATAGGCTAAGTATTTACTAATAAACTAATAACTAGAGAACTAACATAGTATTGCCAGAAGTACATTAAAAAGGTTTCCTGCTGTTGTGTCTTCCTCCTGTTATTTTATGGAGAATTCTGCTAAGAATGACCTATCAGCATCTCAATAGCTGATGAAGCCACTATGAGTAACTGGATTTGCAATAAAGCAGCAAATACATTACTTACCCCTACTCAAAGAATTCAGCTCCTTTTTGAACCTGGTATTGGGGCCAAACCAGCGTCTAGGCAAAGGGTAGTTCTTCACTAACACACAGTTACAAGTTTCAGCATTTGTCAAACTAAGAAAATATCTGGGGCAAGGGCTGTCACTGACTGTAACTATTTCACTTGTCATTTGTCACTATAGGCACATCGGGTATCTTCAACCACAATTTTAACTTCAGAGCAGGCTTTCAGTGGGATTATCACTATGCATTTCTATGTTGGTTAAATATTTTATCCATATGCTAGGTACACACACAAATTTCAGTCACTAAGAAGTGCCATATATTCAGTTCATGTCACCTCTAAATCACACATCTGGATACTTCTATTTCTGTATCATAACCTTCCTGCAATACCACATTGTTATATGCAGATTTCCATTAGGCCTCTGAGGGACAACAGACACCCTGTTTTTTAGCTGTCACCTAGCTGATATCAACCATGTTCTGAGGCTCCCCATGACTCCAACAGCATAGCTGCAACAATTTTATTTCCATTTTGCTAGTCTTCTGGACATATCCAAACCAGCTGTCTCAAACTCCTCTTGTAACTTCAGTCCTCTGATCATTGCTGCAGCTCTTCTCTGCATCTGTTACATACTGAACTGAAGGTTCTTGGATATTGAAAAAAAGTCGCACACTTATTCCAGATCAGGCTCCAGCCCAGATGCTCTCACCTGAAGTGCCCTCCCTCAACTGGAAATACCTCTCCTGACACTTACCTGCACCCCATCCATCATTTTCATGATGGTATCAAACTGACAGACTAGAGACAAATTTGAACCCACTTACCCTCACACAGGCCTTTGTCCTTCAAGAAATCCACTGCCGAACTCCCTCTTCATAGGAAAAGTTGTTGCATTACTTCCTAAGCTGAGGCTGTAGCACCATCCAACTTCAGGCATTCAGCACAGATGCCAGAGTCAGGTGCCTAAGCGCTGTTAACAGCCAACACAGAAGTAGGAGTTGGGTGCCTAATTAAAAATCTGCCTCTTGCCGCTCATTATATAAGAGCTTACTTAGACTGCTAATTTTGACATCAAGGTTAAACTCAGTAAGTGAATTCCTGCCAGTGTATGGCCTGACACATTGCTGTGTTCAATTCCATCCCTTTAGTATTACCTAATAGTACAATTTATTCTACGGCCATTCCTTTAAAATCATGTACTGGAAATTAACATCCTCCTCCCATCAGGAAGTTTCAATAGCCTGATTTCAAAACAACATGACAACAAAACGGACTAAAAATCAAAACAGCCTCAAGAAAACTAAATGAGTCAACACCCAAAAAATAGTTCAGCACCTCCTGTTGCCTCCCCTTGTGCCAGCTCTTTGCATGAGTTTAGAGTTCTTACACTAACCTATCTTCCTCCACCTTGAACAGTAATACAACAGCCTGTTAAATGGTTCAGTAGAATCCAGAGAGACCAGATCTTGCATCACCTTTCTTTTTCTAGAAAACCTACTTTCTTATTAGAAGAAAAGATATTAGGTCAGTCTGACATGACCTACCTTAGCAAAATAGATTGTGTTTCATTCTCCTTGCACTCAACTCCCATGTCTTTAATTATTCATTCCTTCAAAAAATTTCCTAATGTTATTAAGGTCAAATTAAGAAGATTGAAGTTGCCTAGATCACATTTTCCATTCCTTTAGATAATTGTATATATAACATTTAATAGTATAAAGTAATAAAAATCCTCTAAGAATTCTTAGTAATGGACCCATATTTTAAAAACATTAAAAAAAAAACTGTACCTTTAAGAAATTCCCAATTTGGGAATTCCCAGTATAGCAACTTAAAAAGTCACTCTGACAACCAGAAAGTTTGATTGCTTTTAAAATACAAGATGGAAAAACTGGATGCTTCTCCTGAGATTACAAAAAGTTATATGAAATGATGAGTAGAATACCCAAGACTTCCTGAAAGCTCCTGAGACCTCAAAATCGCAAGAAATACAGCAAGACATAGCTATGGTCCTTGTTTAACTTGATGTAAGAAATCCCAGTGTGAATCTGCAATGCTTCTGGGAATTCTGTTACACAAGCCCCTTGAAGAGCTGCATGGTACCTCAGATTCCCAATATTCAGTACAGTTTCTTATATTCACGAACTGTTAGTGTAGACTTTCCAACTCATGTGCTATATCTGAAAAGGTTTTTGTGATAAGGAATGATTTTCTTAATAAAATGGAAAGGCTTTTAAAAAGTTAGCCTTTTTAATCCTTTATCCTATATCCTAAATACACTCTCCTTTTAGTGTATTTATCATACACTATTCAGTACAAGAAAACTGTCCAATAGGATAAAAGATCCTTATTTTAACTTTGCATGTTGTTTTAGCACTTTTGTCTCTCTCAGATTGCCAAACACATGAAAAAGAAAAGGGGGGAGCAAAAATATTTTAGAAGCACACAAAACATTCCCTTAGTCTACAGTTTTAACACTCTTTTTGACCCAAATTGGCATTTCTAGGCCTTGAAACAAAGTCAGTGGGGCAGGCACCTCACATACTCAAAGCCACTGAGTTTAGGGGCACCACATGAGCACATGTGTTAACTATAAGCTTCAGTCCTACTGAATGAGCAGAAAAGTAAGATTTCTGCTGATGTAGACTTTAAGACTGACCTGGCTTCCTGGGAGACCTCAGATCACTGACAACTGTTCCTGACTTCACCAAGGGCTGCAGGTGCTCAGTGTCTACACAAGGCTTTTATTGAGGTATTTGAGTTCAGATTAAAGATATGTATTTGAAAATCAGACCTCAAGTATCTAAAGCCCAACTGTTCTGCCCTCCTCAAAGTCTGAAAAATCATGCACTAAAGGTAAAAATAACTATGAGCCTTGTCTGCTATTTATTCTGCAGAGACTAGCATGCCAGCCATGCCCCAGTTGGAGGCATGCTGCTGATTTTTGTCTTTTCTTACCATGCTTCAAGCTATTGTGTTCCACCTAGCCTTGAAGAGAGAGTAGGCAAGTATTTGTACTGCACAGTCCACACCTTTCGATGTACAGAGGTCTGGACTCGAGGACCCACACAGTGACTTCCCATCTTATCTTCCTAGCTATACAGAAAATAAAACTGGAAGTAGGAAATGATCCATATGCAAAGTTTTCAAGAATGGGAGTAGCATGGTAGGCAGCTGATTTTGAGGGTTGGTTTGGATTAAGTGTTTATCTTCTCAGTATGTTTTAGTGAAACAATTACTCCAGAAATTCTCATAATGATTCTCTGGTAGTTCATCTATGTATCTCCCACAGATAATGCTGAGATTATTAAGAATTAGGTACCGGACGTTTTGCAATTTAATAACTATAACAGCTTTATAATTAAAATGCAAACACAGGATAAAATTAATAGGTTATTGAATTGAATGTTAACTTGGACAGGATAATGTTCCAAACACTTCAAAGGTCTTGATGTAAGAATAATATTTAATTTCAGAAAACCCATAATTTATTCTTGCACTTGTGCAGAACATAATGTAGGTTGAATACTTGCAAAAAGAGACAGAAGTCACCAGAGCAGAGAAGCAAAGTAATAACCCATGGATCACGGTAGTCTCCAAACGCTTAAAACATCTGAAATTCTGCCACCTTCTCCCTGATTTTGTGCCCTCCACAGCCGTTCTCATTAGCTATACATCATAATATCTTCTTACCCTTCTTTCTGCCCTCCCTGCATTCAGGCTCTATTCAATCTGATTATGCTTTTATTTAAGATTTTATTCAAACTAAGTCTTCCATCTCTGTTTTCACTGCTAACGTGATAGTTAACTCTGCAGACTAGGATCAGCAGAGTCAGAAAAACAACTAATAGAATGGAAAGTGCAAATGCTTCACATTACGCAAAAACTCCACATGTAATTACTGTAATTATAAACACAAATCCAGCATGCTGCATGCAATTGATCTAGCACTAACAACAGAATGATGAACATGACGGCCTAAGAAATAGGAGCACTATATATTTAACACAGCCATGCATTCACATCTGGCCTACTCTGCACTTTAATATACTTAAACTGATCAGAAGGGAAAAGCAAGAGGGAAAGGAACAAAATAGTGAATGCTGGGTTTTGTTAAAAAAAACCAAACTGCAATAACAGATAGTAACCTTGCAGTAAAAGCTAACAACAACAATCATAAAGCAGGTTGCTGTGCTAATAATAACTACGTCTCCTTAGTCAGTCATCCATGCAGTTTGCCCGTTTGTCACCTGTACCAGTGCCTGTTTTCTGGACATGTTGCCCAGAGATCTGTCTGAAGCATAGACTGCTGCTTAAAAAAGGTGCCAGTGGAGGTAAATTCTGTTTTATATACACACATTAAGGAGCCTCAATCAAAAAAGCTATGTGGAGCTTTACATATGCAACACTGAGTATGACTCTTAATGAGGAAGCCATTAAAAAATCCAAATCAGCTGAAAGAAAATATACACCAAAAAACCAAGCAAGCAGGCAAACAGAAGTAGGTGGCATTCTCTTTTCTTACTTTTCCATTTTCTTTCCAGTCCTAATCTAACGCAAAGTTTCAAATGAGTAGTGGGATCTGTTTATACGAAGTTGATTGCACAGCTAGAGCCATATTTGAGAAACACTTAATTAGGATGATACACCATCCCTACAGGGGAGCCCCAAACGCTGTTTTCTTCCTCTATTGTTACGGATTTCTTTGAAAGTGTAGACAGACCCCACAGAGGAAAAGAAATAGGTGCTCTGGGGAAGCATGAAAATTGTTTTTTCATTTCTTTAGCAAGAAGCAGCACTGAACTGGAGGGAGATGGAGGACTGCCCCAGGCATATCTTTTCCAATGCAGACAATGATTAATAGAAGAAAGATTATACGAATTCCTAGTATTACTTCAGTTCCCTTTAAGTCACAGGGTCTGGCAATGCTCATTTGCTGCTGGCAACTTCATCCCTGCCTTTTTGGGATTGAGAAAGATCTGTAAGTGCATGCCTGATTCTCAAGTTATTCTTCACTGAACACTTCAAGACGGTGAAAGGAAAAAAATTACACATGAACTCCTGAAGCATCCTGTTCTGCACTGTATTCCATTCTGCCCCAGTTAAATAATCCAGTAAATGGTATTGATCGCTTGCCTAATTCCATATGTAGGCACAATCATGGCAGCACACCTCTCCAGACTTCAGTAATTGATCCTCAGTCTGCATTAATGCACACATCTGACACAAGAAAAGCAATGCTGCATGAGAAAGTGCACTTGCTGATCTGTCTGCTTAATCTTACAAATAAGTTTGCTCTCCCTTACGAGGACTTGAGGAATAACATCTCTGAGAAGTCACTACTACTCACCACTGACTACTCCAACTTTCATTCTTTGCTGAACTCCGTAAAAGTGCACTGGGGGCACCTGCTTCCTTTTTCATGGAAAGAAAATCACAGCACTTCCTCAGGTTGAACAAACACAGAGCCAGAACCCACAAGCACAACCTGACACTAGGTCTGTTCCTCAACACTGTCACATACGCACCTCCAAAAGTTAGTCAAGATAAAGAGCGTTGTCAGGCAAAATGGGAAGCAAGGAAAGATTACAAAAGACACTCACTACATCCGCAATGAGAAGGCTGAGGGTTCCCCCTCAATTTCTACACCTGATTACCCAGGTGACTGTGAGTGCCACATGTGACCATGAGCATCACATTTCACCTCTTGCTGCCTCCTATTCCCAGACTAGTAAAACCTCCTACCTTTACCAGAAGACGCATTTGACTGGTGTCTGCCTCATACTGCTTTGTCGTTAAGGCCATATCCCACACATCACTATGTGTACCACAACTTCTCTTATTCTCTGAAAATCCAGCAGGCTGGGGCAGCTGGCCAGCCTGACAATACAGCCCACCAACAGCTGCTCTGTCCCACAGGAAGCCAGAGGAGTCCTATGACTGAACTTTGCTTGGAAACAAGTGGGCAACAGTCCTATCACAAGAGTCCTCTGCTAACAGGAACCCCACCAGGACACCCTTTCACTTTCCAGGGCCTAGTAACGTGACCATCAGCCTCTGCCCCTGCCACATCACAGGACATAAAGAAGCTCTTTCAGTGTGGAGAAGTAAACACTTAAGAAATGTTTATGAAGTGGCAAACAGGATTCAGTTCCCATCCTGAAGGATATTGCTCCATGCTACAGCAATATTCAATGACAACAAAGGCAGATCTGCTTTCTTCCATTTCTGTTGATTCAGGATGCTCAAGGAGGAAAACTGAGAACCACTGGTCTGTTCTTATGGTGGAAACAGGTGGCAAATATTGGTCTTTCAGCGTAGGTTGTAGTTTGAATCACACCAATTTCCAGAAACACATCAATTGTTCGAAGATGAACAAACCATACTGTCATTAGCTAATGACATTAGCTAACCATTAGCTAATTAGAACCTGAGCTTCTGTGGACAAAGCACCCAACGACAACAGAAAACCTCTGGCCAACATAATGAACTACTCACAGTACAAAACATAAGGTAAACATGCCACTGATAGTAAAACACAGGATCGTGCCAGCACTTCATTATTTCTGAGGCCAAAGTGCCTTTTGCTTTGTCTGCCCCTAATTTATTTAATATTTGAAACTTTGCATTCAGTGTCCACAGATCATCACACATTATAGTAGCAATCTCTAAAATCACATTACCTTACTCCGTCTTTCACAGATGAAATTTGGCATGTGCATCCAGTTTTTTTTTAATAGTCTGAAAGACAAAAAATGGACAGTTTCTGACTGAACGGATCTAAACAAACAGGTTAGTACTATAGGAAAAAAAAGTTTTGGGGAAAGCAATAAATATAAGAACAATTTAAAAAAAATCACTAAAAACTTGCAAAAAATGAGTTCTGAATGGATGAGTTCTGAGGAACGAGAAAATAGGAATAAAGGCAAAAGAAATATTTCAGAATTGGGTCCCGTTACCATAACATATAACACGTAGGGATTACATTAATGAAAATACATTTGCTATACGAAATGTATTTAACTAAAATTAATTTTCTATTATGCCTGTAAAACACTCAATGCAGTTACAGTACAAAAAAGCAGCTCAACACAGCTCAATAAAGCAGCTTCTTCATGTCACCAGCAATAATCAATTTCTCCCAGCACAGCTTCCCAACTTGGTCACCTTGTCCTGTCCACTTATTCCATGTACAGTCAGTGTTGGGGTCACCACACAGGACTGCAGCTCCTTCCCCACGAAACAGAAATGCTAACAACTGAACTTAGGCCCCCCCAAGCAATTGGTACTTCCTGCAGGTCCAGACTGAATTTAAATGCCCCTGGCAGAAAGATTTCAGAGTTTCATTTCTTGCTTCCAATACCCACAGCTCTTCCATTGTGAAATGGAACATACCGTCCTCGGCCATACCAACACCACTCACTACACCTAAGCAACAGGCATCTTAATGGGCTATTTCCCTTCAAGAAGTATAATCAAGATAGTCCCTTGCACGTTTTATTCATAAATCAATCAGTCCATAATCCTCAACCAAGTTCAATGCCAAAGAGCTACACAGTCCAGGAAAGTAACACAGCTAGACATGAAGAGAGAAAAACAGAACTACTTTGACCAGAGGCTAGCTTTGACAGCTTTTATCTGGGGGAGCTCAGCAAGCGGAGGCTGAGATGATTTACAATTTGCTCTCCAGAAGTACATGACAAGGTCTAAACACTGGACAGGTGAAAAAAGCATTAAGATAAACAGGATGTTAACAAAATAACTAACCTAACCGTAATAATAGCACCCAGAAAGGCTAGTTTAGCCAAGGAAAAACTTGGTTTTCATGGAAGAGGAGCATCATGCCACTGTTAAGACTAGGCTGAACAATTCAGGAAACTTCATCCAGCCCTACACTTTTACACACTCATCAACAAATCACCTAAAATTTCTTACAAAATTATACCTCTTCATAGAAGTGGTCTATAAGGCAGCTCAAGTTTTCTTCTCTTTTCATTGTCCAAGGTGAAGGCAGAACCAACTTGAGATTCACACTTCTATGTGTCTCAGTTCAGACGAGAAGTTACAAAGCATTTTATTTACCCTGGCTTTTGCAGAGCTCCTCAATGAGGCCAGAGACATCTGTCTTGACATTATGTAGCAATTTTCAGAGTTCAATATGATGAGCACTAGTTTTTGGCAAAGTCATTTACTATTTTAAACAATTTTCAGTTTGGTAAATTCAGTGTAGACACATAAAGTCCCATTTTGGTACCTTTATAACTTCAACTGCACTTAGTGTAGTTGGGTTTTTTTCTTCCATTCTAAAAGCAAATCACATACTGTGAAAGCTCCTAGACACCATGGAAGCTACTCACAAAGCAGGTCACAGTCAGCCAGTCACCAAATCAAGGGCTGATGCAATGGACCTGCTACATTATTACCCTGTATATACTGTACCACCATTCACCTTCAGGGCACTTAATATAAATACTTAAACCTGGTCAGTTATTATTCATTTCACTTAAAATTAAGAAATGAAAACAGCCAACATGATAAAGGAATCTAAAACTCCTATTTACAACACTATTACAAAGATGACAAGTTCTGTGGCCACAGGCAAATCCCTTTCACATCTGCAGCTTAGCTCACACATCTGTTAAACAGAGACATTGCAACCTAGTAACTACATCGAGCTTCTCTGCAGACAAGTTACAGTCATACCTTGCTCACTACCATCAGGAAGTCACACCTATTTTGCTGATCAGCAGTGGAAATCACACATTCTAGGGTGATGTATTTTAAAATCAGTTCATCAGTGAGATTTTTAGAAAAATACCACTACTTCTCCAGAGAAGGCAAATCTTACCTACTGATCTCTCAGCAAGTTCTGACCTCCTGCAGGTGCCCTCCGGCTCTGCAGCCCATTCTAAAAGCAACTTTGGTTCTTCAGCTACATTTCAAGTTGTACATTTCAAGAGTCTGCCTAAAAGTTCTCTTTTACACAATCACATTTTTAATTGCACTCCAGTTCTGTGGTGCTTTGGTACCTGATTAAGAACCACTAATGTGCTAGCTCTAGCCATGACAACTAAATTGAACACTAGTACTACATCCAAGGCCAAGCTGGATGGGACTTTGAGCAACCTGGTCTAGAGAAAGGTGCCTCTGCCCAAGGCAGGGGGGGTTGGACTAGATGGTCTTTGAAGGTCCCTTCCCACCCACACCATTCTATGATTCTATGCCCAAGTAG
Source organism: Psilopsiagon aurifrons (assembly GCA_025447955.1). NCBI lineage: Eukaryota > Metazoa > Chordata > Aves > Psittaciformes > Psittacidae > Psilopsiagon > Psilopsiagon aurifrons. The sequence goes on along the minus strand of JAOEHY010039676.1, from coordinate 27,038 downwards.
CAAGCCCAGAGAGTCCAATGTCACCTGCATATGAGAGATTCTAACAAGGCACCCACTCAAGCCCCTCTTTTTCCTCCTACACTGTACGGGTTTTTAATTACATTGCCCTGTAACAGCAGTAAAACCACAGCAGAGTGTGGTAATGCACTATTGCAGACCACACTAAAGCACCAGCTTCCTGGCATGTTCTGCCTCCGGCCTTCTGCATTAAGAAATACTGATGATAGAAAAAAAAGATTCTTCAAAGACTGCAGCATATTTTTTGCTTAATTAAAACCACAGAGAAATTGTTTTGCAGTTAACTGATGATGGCAGATACAGCTTTCATGCTTGTGCTGCCAGATTTTAAAAGCAATTCAGATGCTTCACTATACGGAAATGATATACACTGACATTTTTTCCCCCCCAATCACTTTTACTCACAACCAGAGTGACTACACAAACTGAGGAGAGCACCGGCTCTCAAAACTGCCACACCATTATTCCTGCACACTGCAGGAAGTGAAGCACATGACATTCCCTGTGAAGGAACCTTGAAGTATGACACAAAACAAACATCAGAACGACAGGGTGTGTACATGCTCCTGTTGAAAACCCCTCACTTTCTCCTCTGCCGTACCTTCCTCCCTCTTTCTTACTCACTTGACAGCATTGAAATGACTGCAGGGAGGAACGAGTAACTAACCATTTTCCTTTGCAATTAAATGTGGCTTCAACATCTCTGAAAGGCACCTAGATCCCATGACACCAGGTGTGATTTTGTCCATTAGTTAAAGAGAGAAAAACAGAGCTACTTTGCCCAGCAGCTACCTTTGATAGCTTTTATCCAGGCATAGTTCAACAGACACGCTATTGCCATAGGAGTGGAGCCAATCTAAGCTACTACCTCCCATTGCTTGCCCTCACTTTCCCCCTCCTCGTATCTATCAGCAAAACTGCAGGGTTTTGCAGTTTTAAACTTCTTTCAAAACCAAGCAAACGAAAAACCCCTAACAACAAATCCTGGAATACTTGGACAGGGGGAAAAAAGCAAACCAGAACAGTCTGCAAAAAGTACAATTTAAACCTCTGGCAGAACCAAGCTTGGGAAGGATCATATTTGTTGTTCATGTTGGCAAATTTGAGGAGCAAGAACCTCTGCAGTGGGCAAGCAGCTGAGGATGAACCACATGACAGTAGCAGATCTGCAAACTAATGCTCATACAAGGCAATTTGTCAGACCTAATGTAGCTCATAAAACATTTCCTGTAAACATATTTTAAAGGCTCAAGTTTCCAATGATCAACCTACAAACCCAGACAGCACATTCTTTTTGTAGGTCAAGATAGTTATGACCCCTGCTACAAGCCTCAAGGTGACAAAAGGTAGAATATACTGTGTCCCCTGCTGTACTTTGTCTTAACTTCTCCTTTGCCTTGTGGCAAATTAAACCACAGAATCCTTTAAACTCTTCTACAAACTACGTAAGATTTCCTGAAGCCTTCCCTCATATTCCCCATTTTGAAATACCAGTCTCCAGGATGTTAAAGAACATAAATTCTCTTCACTCTGAGCAAACTATTGTGGAGACCAATGTGGCAACTTTTTCTGAAGTAGTACATTACACAAGATGCTACCACCATTATATCAAAATATGCCTTACAGAAAAAGAGGAAACTTGCCTCGTCTTGATCTGACTTCCCCAGAATTACTTCAGACTTGCTTGCATTACGTATGCAACCTGTACTTTCACAACATTAAAAGTTTCTGCTATTTTCAGCTCCTGGTTGGGAAAAAATAACACACATATCTGACTAAATCTGTATCACTGTTTGAAGCAGTGCTTTAGCATTCCTAATGCTAGGCTGTGCTCCTGGCACAATTTACCTTGCTCTGCACCTGATTTTCATGGAAAGAAATTCACAGTACACACCAATACCACCTCAGGTTGAACAAACACAAAGCCAGAACATACAAGCATGCCCTGAGATTAGATCTGTCACTCAATATTGTCACATATACACCTCCACAAGTCAGTCCAGCTAGAGTGTTGTCCTGCAAAATGGGAAGCAAGGAAAGGAAGATTTCAAAAGACAGCCTCAAACTGGTTTGCCCAAGTGGATTTCACATTCTACTTTAAATATGAAAGAGAAGACCTGGTTTGCTATTACAAATATGGTCAATCCAACCATTTACTACATGCTAATGTAGAAGAGATTGAAGTGTATGAAGACTACCCAGAATCAACTTCAACAGTTTCTTAATATTGTTGATAGTATATAAATGGTGTCCAGTACCTAAAATTCTTACTTCCTCTTTCATTTATTACATTAGTGTCACAGAAAGACACATTTTTCTTAGCTATCGAACGCCCACATGCCTGTCTCATTTTTATCATTAGAGGCTATGCTTTCAGGCTAAATAATATCCCGTTGTAAAACTAAATATCCAAGTAGTAATGGGTAGAAATTATCTTTATGCAGTGTAACCAAATAATAATTTTCTGAGTGTGTTCTGTTTTACGCCAATCCCTGAGAGGTCATCAACATTAAGATGGGTAGTACAGACTTATTTTATCATAGAACCATGGAATCACAGAATGGTTTGGGTTGGAAGAGACCTTAAAACTCAACTAGTTCGAACAACCCTGCCATGGGCAGGGACACTTTCCAGTAGATCAAGGTGCTCAAAGCCCCATATATTTTATGGACCCCAAACACAACTTGCTTGATGATGTAAATTAGAGCACTGTGCACTCCAGCCACAAAATGTGCAACACAACATGACTAAATCTAGGCTGCATTACTCATTTTTGCATATAAATAATCACATGCTTACTTTGAAGACATTGTGTTCTTATTTTTCATACTCAGAAATATGAATCACAGAGGAATGAGGGGGGAAAAAAGTGCAAGTTGTTTGGAAGTTGGGAAAGCTGTAGGGAAGTTGGGAAAGATGTCACACTTTCAAAAAATAAATGCTGCAAAGTATTACTCTCCAGCAGCTACCACAGCCCTCCCAAATGCCTATTTGCCACCTCCCTTCTCTTAAAAGCCTTTTAGATGTTCGCGAATGTTGTTAGTGATAAGTAGAGCACTGTGCTAGAGAGGAACATCTCTTCCCATTTATCCTGGATGTCTTGCTCATGACAGGAAGGGGTATCAAATCTTCTCACAAATTGAGACAAATTGGTAGAGTTCTTGTCTGCCACTTATCACAAAGACAACATCAGCTAAGCAGATCTTTGCTGGTAAGTGTTCTACTCTCCATTTGTCTCTCTGCTAAATTTTATGTTGGTATTTAAAAACACACCCACTTTTCAAAGAGGCAATTGTTACAGGTACCAAATTGGTTTTAGCCCTCAAAAAATCTTACCAGTGGCCCCTTGTGACATTTTTTGATTTTCCATTAAATTAAAGGCCGTGGAAATGTTTACATAGCTGATATATAAATACCATTAATGAGCACAGAAAAGAACATTCAGTTCTTGAGCTATTAGGAAATACTTGCATCTCACAAAAAAAGGCAAAGCATTTTCAAGGCAGTCAAAATTCAGCCACTGTGGGTGTTGAAGCCAAGCTCCTCTGTTTCTCAGTTCACACATATGCACTGGAAGCCTCCCGTCATGTCTAAGCACAAAAGCAGCTGCTTCCTGCAAGTGCTGCCTGTGCAAATGCGAGTTTGTCCTTCCATCTGCCCAACTGTGTGTCCCCCCTTACTGTTTTCTGTATTCTGAAGGTGCTGAGTCCTATCTGCAACCTCCACGCATTCAAGTGACATGGCAGCTTCAAAAGGATCCTGTGAGAGAGCTCTTCTTCAAGGGGAAAAAGAAAACATGCCTATTGCTCCATGCAATCTGCCAGCATCTTCACCTCCCTCTCTGTGGCACAAAGCAGCTGGCAGAAATGGGACTTTCATGGCTTAACAGGAGGAGAAGGGTGCTAGATGGCAGGAGCCAGAAGGACTGTTGCTGCCTGAGCCTTCCACCAGCAGACATCTCTGCCCTTCACAATCCAGCCTGCCCCATGGCTCACTCTCCCCACTCAGGCCCACAGGAGCTGACTGCTGGGGGCATTCTACAAGGGCAGGTAGTGAAAGAACCAGGGGAAACGTCTTGAAACTGCAAGAGGATAGATTTAGATTAGATATTAAGAAGAAATTTTTCACTGTGAGGGTGCTGAGACACTGGCACAGGTTGCCCATAGAGGCTGCGGCTGCTCCACCCCTGAAGTGTTCAAGGCCAGGTTGGATGGGGCTTTGAGCAACCTTATCCAGGGGAAGGTGTCCCTGCCCATGGGTTAGGTCCCTCCTAATCCAAATCATTCTATGATTCTATAATTCATTCATAGTTTCACTATGGAGGAGCCCTCAGATAACTGATTCAGTCTCTCACAGACTGTATCAGTTGAAAGGGCAATAATACGGTCATTCATTTGCAAACGATGCTGGTAAAAGGCAGACAACAATAAAGGATGCAATTTCACTGTGTAACAGTAAATGTGACAAATTAAGGTCCTGGCATGGCAGACAATTCTGACTGTATTTCACTCTGATCCCTCCAGCCATGGAATAGTGGAGTTCTGCAAGATAACTCTCTTGAGAACCTCCAACAATGGTAGCGATGGTTTCACTCCAGAGACCACAGGTCTGGATCTTTGAAGCATGGATTAAACACAAGTTCATCTAACTCCCATTTCTTACTTTAATTTGTGACATTGCCCACACCCTTAAGTGGCTACTTTTGTTCACCATGTGTATTAGTGAAAGTGCTACAGATAAACTGATTGTACAACTGCTGTGAATATGCACTAAACATGGCAAAGCCCTGAAGGATCTTTCATAGGCTCCTCTGTAAAACACCACATCACTTCAACATAGATTTAGGACTAAAACTGCATTTAATTTGCTTCTGCCCAGTAACAAGCAATATCTAGTCTTGGGAAAAAGGAAATTAGATGACACTTACTCACACTGTGCTATAAGTTCTAAAAATGGCCAGTCTGCAAACATAAGCAAATTTATTTTCTGATATAAGATCACAAGTAATTTCCCTGAAATTCATAAATATGAGATCAAACTTGTCACAGTTCCCCAGTTGAACTGCGGGCTTCATAGGAGAACAGTCAAGAAGAATCTGCTCTAATTCCTCATTAGTCTTTCTTTCCAAAGTTCATTTCTGGTCTAGTTTCACAAGTCTGTCTCATTGCATATGTACTGGCAATAGAATAGTCACTTTTCCATGCACCTTTTCTGTGTAAAACCATTTTCCTATAGAAGTGCTTTTAATATCATGCTCTCACCAATGAGTCTACAAAGCCTTGGGGACAATAATGAGATATCTTTCTTATGTAGACAAAACCACAAAGGTCACATTCTTCCTATTACTCACTACCTCCTGTTTACTAGAATACAATTTGAAAGTCATCCACTTATCTCAAGAACAGAGAATAATTTAATGAACTTTTCCCAGACACCAACATTTGAGAGAGAGTTTGTAACAGAAAGACCTCATTCTAACCAGCTCAGCTGCATGCATTTTTATGTCATGTATTCACAACCACAATATTTAGTGATAGCAATAGTCAGGACATAACCCTTTTCATACAAATTCTCCATACATGTACAGAGCTCAAAAGAGCTCTTCTTGCAAGCTTTCTGGAAACAAAAGACACTGTCAGCGTGATACTATCTTTTTTCACATCTTTCTATGTGTGGTAAAAGAATCAACATTTTACTGTGCTGGTCCATTTGCCCTCTGGAGAAGCCCTCCCAGTTGCTCAACAGAAATAACATTGATGCTTGTGAAAAAATAAAATCTTTCGCTTTAAAGTCAGACCATTGGTGTCTATTTCTGGAATGAGTCAGAAGAAATCTTTTATAGCAGCTTGTATTTCAGGAATCTGGGGCTTAAATAGACTTACTTATCGCACATAGGAAACCTGATGAAGCTACTGGCTTTTTAGTGCAGTCTAGAATATTGCAGTATTGTCATCTGATTTTTTAAAATCAGATTTGCTGACCAAACAACTGCAAAAACTGACATGCTCTGTCACTCACCTCTGCCTGTAGCAGCTCTACTATCTGCCATTAGCAAGTATTTATCTAAAATGTAAATCTGAATGAAGGTTCATGAACCCCCTCCTTTTAAACTCTGTTTCACCTGAATACAGAAGATCAATTTACAGTCATGTGTGACATCAAACATACCAATTTACTACCACTGATTTAAGTAAGCCCACATAGCAGTCAGAGGTACTCTGCTGCTTTAAAAGATGAAGTACCAACTCAAACAGAAATGGAGCTAATCCCAGATTTCTGCATCCCTACAAACTATAAGGAGAATTCAGCACAGATTTAATGTGCCGTCGTAATCCAGGCCATAATCCCGTTTAACTAGAGCAAAACGGACTATATTCATCCTCAGACTGGCTCCAACTCCTGAGCAGGGCAGGGGGACTACAGTCATGAAGGACTAGTCAAGTGGAAATTCAGACCCTGAAGGCATATGAAAGGACCATCATTACTATATTCGCAGTACAGGCTGCACTCTTCACTCTCTATTTAAACTAGCACATGGTCAAGAATATACAAAGGTTTCAACAGACAAAAATTGAGACACCAGCTTTTTCTGTGTGATATAAAGCCTTATGCAATGCAATGAGGTGGGAGCCCCTCTAGCAGCTACCTCTCTGTGTCTCCCTGTTTGAACTGCTCCAGGATCAAGTGAAGAGCTTCTTAGGACACACTATAAACAAAGATTAAACAGTTCTTTCCCCATCCCCTTTAAAACAAGGCAACAAATCTACTCCAAACAAGAAGACTTATTCATAGAACAAGAAAAGGGACAAAGCAGATGCTCTCTAGATGCATACACATACATGAGACCCCCCAAACAACTGATGTAAATATTGTCATTTCTAAAAATTATGCAAATAAAAAGATACAAAACTCCCAACAATCAAGATGGCTCAGTATTGCAAACAGTGCTATTCATATTGCTCACATGCAAGGACTCTATTCCAATATAAATCCAGTTTCCAGGGCTTATTTCTAACATGCAAAAAAGAGAAACAAAAACCTGTAAAACCACCCCAACAACTCCAACTTTTTCCTCCCTCCTTTCGAAATTGAGATTTGATTCCTCTTTCAGAAAGTCTAATGTAAAAAAGAAAATTAGCATAGAAAGTAGGGCAACTATTTTTTGTGGGAGAAAAGAAGATCATTATTCAGTGCATGGACCATCTTCTGCTTCTGCTGTATAAAACTCAGCATCTGATACAGCAGTGGCTCCAGTTTGGGTTGATCATCAGGTAAAACTGTAGTATAATAAAAAAAATTACCCATATTAAAGATGATTCATGGAAATTCATTTCAATAATAAGAGAAGAATGGATTTCCCCTAAGTTCTTCACCAGCCATTTGGCAAGGCTAGCAATAAATCATTGCTAATGTAGCTTTTGTGTAAAACAGGAGTAAGTGCTTCCTCCTCCTGAAGGTCTCAGAGCTTCAAGAATTGTGGAGAAATGTTTTGATTTCTCTTTGCCCCTCATTTCTCCACTTGCTACCCACAGCAAAAGCTGTGTTTCCTGCAGAGTCATTTCCCCCTGCCACGGCAGGGAGAGATAGAACAACATACCTACCCAAAGATGATGCCACTGCCCATTTCGAAACTTCAAGGACTGAGGAAGCAAAATATATAAGAGATCAGAGATAATCCAGCAGCATTGCTTCCCAAGTGCCAGGAAAGCAGACGAAGGGCTTAGAATAATACAACTATGGCGTAGACACAAAGAAAGCAGTGGAGTTTATGTAGACAGAAACAAATAAAAAGGACAAGTGAACACCCCATGTCTCATTTGCAACACAGGCAGCACAGGAGCAATAGGTAACTACGTGAGCTTTGTGGCTTTGCTCCAGTAAAGCTTGCTTAGGTGGAAAAGCTACCAAGGGAGGAGAATCATTAAACAGGTCACAGTAGAGCAGCTGAAGTGAGAATTGAAAAAAGGGACTTAAATTTCAGCAGAAAGTCCACAAAAGCTTCAGTGAGGGCAGAGATAACAAAACACAGCTCTGGAGTAATGCAGAGATGAGAAAAACAGCTGTGCAAGCCAGTGATGTCCTGCAGGTTAGGAACAGAAGGGGAGAACAGTGAGCTGGGACCTTCTGCTTGTGTTCACTGGAGGTAACAAAATTCTACTACATAAAAGAAAGGCCAAGGAGATAATGAACTCTCACACTTCAAGTTCTACCAAAAGTACAAGTGAAATGGTTCCAACAGCTTCTGCCATTTGTTGCCTTTACAGCCTGATGCAAAACCAACTTGAAGGAATAAACTCTAACTTTCAGGGTGCCTGGAGGGCAGAGTTTGGCAAGTCCTATTCTACAAAACCCTTGCACAGAAGGATCAAACTCAGCTGCTTTCTTTGCACTTAACATAAAGTTATGATCACTTCCCTGCACAAATCTTTCCTACCCTGGATATTTACATTTTAGTTGTGACTTGATATTATATTCAAATGTATATATCTTGTAATTATCAAGACAGCATCACAACAAACACTGCCAAGATTGCTTTAGCTCTTCCCAGCAGCTTTCCAGCAAACTGTCTAGCTATCCTGTGAGACTGGGCTTTTTGTTCTTTTTTGAGCTGACTCTCTTTTTCACTCAGTGCATTCCAACCACAGACAGACGAACACAGTAGGCAGCACAGGAATTAGACAGATCAGAGGGAGTGCTCTTTGGTGTTCAGCACTTGCACAAAGAGTTTCTGGACAAGTAGGATGGAGTGGCTGTCTTCAGGGTTGTGTTGACTGGGGGGCTGTCATCCTGTTCTTTAGATGTTAAGCAACTTCTTGAAATTTCTTTTCAAAATATTAACTGTTAATAACTGTGCCCACAATGCATTCATAAAGAAATTATGTAAACTCAATTGAAGATAATTGAGTTTTATTATAATATTCGTTCTGGTTTGACATAATACAGAATTTGCACTCTAAATGCATACAAACTTAAAAGGCAAACATGAAGGCAAACTCAATTCTGTGACACAGTCTTAGAAAACAATAATTCAGGTACAAATCAGTGTTAAAATTAAGACTTATTTGGACTTGTTTGGATTTGGGAGGGGAAGGAAAGACTGCCATGCACGAGAACCTTGCTAGTGAGTAGTCCTAAAACCAACCTTATTTAAACTAGCTTGCATTTATAATGCTGTAACACAAGAAATATTTTCTATCACGAACATAAATTAAAACTAGTCACCAAAATTTTGCTCCGGGAGATGGGTGTCCATGAATGATGTTGTTTTACAAGCTTCTCTCACATTATGGTTTTCTAAGTTGCATGCCAAAAGAAGTGTAAAAAAATGCACTAACAAATCTTACTTTTCATTTTGTTAAGAAACCTAGTATTTTTAAAAGGAGGAAATAACATCAAATCTATTTAATTAGTAGGAATGAAAACAATGTGTATCAGTGAATGCTATCAACTGGCAAACAGAAGAACCACCTAAAGTATGCTATGATTTTTAAATGACCTTACTACAGCACTGTCTGTCTTTGACAGTGGTCATTTTTATGTAAATTCTACAAAGAAATGAGTGGTAGTGTTAAGTACCTGAAAGTAAACTAGGACATGATCAGGTTTTTAAAACATCCTTATTCTCTCATTCTGAAAACAATACACGGAAGGGACCAGACCGGGCTCCCTTGTTACCAAGAGCAGCTGCCAGCCTCACTGTAAGATGCACTTTAAAAGGACATTGCCTTGCAAATCCAAAATGAAATGGGGGGTGGGGGGGAAGAAAAGAGAAATGAAGATAATTAATCACTGCAGCTCAAAACCAGAATCCATAACTTAGAAATCTCTTGTGAGGAGCACAGCAAAGGCTCAAGACTCAGTGGATTTTTTTGAGGACAATAAGCGACACCAGTCTAGGCTACATTAAAATTACAGCACCAGAGTGAATAAAAAAGCATTAAAGCCACTACAGAAAAAGTGGTTTACTCATTCTCCATATGACAACACTAATTAGAGCACGTTCCACTTCTCACATAATTAAATGTCAGAACAGGGCATATATATATGCGCACAAACACACGTATATACATATATATATATGGGCTTTTAGTGGCACAAAATATCTAGAAGCATCATTTAAAGTATTGGAGAAACTGTTTACATTCAGGTGCTGCACAGATCACAGCATGCATATATTCTCAGATTGAATGCACAAGGCAAAACTCGGTGATTCTAAATGTAAACAATTATTCTTCTCTTTCTAATGCCACTCGTTTTTATTCTATTAATACAGAAAATCAGAAGTTAGTATATTTAGTTTTAAGCAAGAACTAGAGAACTGCAGTGCTCTCCAAAGAACAGAGAGCTGCTTAAAACTAGTTGTTTTCCTTGCCCTACCATCTAGCAGTACTGTTTCTTCAAGAGAGGTCTTATGTCCATAATATGGCTGCCATGCCTTACATAACATCAATGAATGAGAATATACTTATTTTGTTTCCTAGGATGTGCATTGCCCGTTAGCCATATGATTCTCCATATGGCACTGAAAACAGTTGAAACAAAGCTTTACAGTAACGCAGCTCCAAAGATCAGCGTCTCCGAGAATAAGCAGCAGCAGAAAGAGACTCAGCCTTCACTAGCTCTAAATTCCCTTTCGTATCTTTCTCTAGTAAATAACAGCCATTCTTACCTTAAGAAAACAATAATAATAATAATGGTGCTCAGTAGAGCCTCCTCTGTTTCATCTGTGCTTGTAAAAAAAGATCTTGGCGCAACTGTCTGCTGCAGCAGGTAATCAATAATATAACCTGCTTCTTCTGTTGCCAGAGCTGCTCCATCTGAACGCTAGCTAACGTGAACACTGTCAGTGTGAGTCATACCAGTGACTCAGAGCAGATGCAGAGCTGCAAGGAGGAGTTTAAGTTTCAGGGCTTCCTCTCACTCGCTCGCGCAAGCTGTCGCACAAACACGCATGCATGCGCTCACCACCCGTGTGCCTCTGTATGCCTGCAGACTGCCCCAGCTTTTTCTTCCAGCAGCGGGTTTGATTTCATCCTCTGCATAATCGTGTTTGTTTGTTGTTTTTCCCAAGACACCAATTCTGTTTCTTTTTTTTCACTCTGTATTTGTTGAATGCAAAAGCTTGCTCTGCAAGCCAGGTCAGCACTGTGGCATGCCAGGCAATGTGTGATACTACAAGGTATCTGGGGGCTCACACCTCTCATCAAGACTAGGGGAAGCACTCAAATACCCCAGGAAAGATGCTAAACCAAAAGTACTGTTAGGGCAATATCCACTTATTCATGACAAGCTAATAGCAAAGTGTCTCTGACTTCATCAAGTACTCTGGGGAGGACAAATTTGTCTCAAATGCAGTGAGATAAAAGAACTGTAGAAAGGAGTATGGGATGCACATGGGCATAATTCCTGTGTGCCTGACACCAGTTTAGCAGGGCAAAATGCCTCTAGGAAAAGAGCATAGCTGCATTATAGACAGGAGCAGCACATTTGGGTTTAGGGTTAAATTCTGACAGTCTCCCTGCTAGCTACCGATGATTGCCACAGTCAAAGAAGCAACCTGATCACCTATTTACTTCCCAGACCTGCCAGACTCCCTACAACACACAACTGAGAACAGGCACCATGAAGCCAAAGTTAGGCACTTAATGCTAGACAGTATTGATATGCAGTGTTCTACTGATTACACTTTATTTCTGAAAAGCAGCTTATACTAAGCAGCTGCAGTGTTGAGCAAATCCAGCCTTCAAGAAGCAGATGAAGCCCTGTACTACTGATCCACCAGGTCAACCACATGGAAACAAATTCTGGTGGGATGCATAAGCTGCTGGCCCAATGGAACAATGCCATTAAAATGCACAGACCTGCTTGACAGCCATTCATATAAACATTCCAGATAGTTTTGGGAAAAGGCACTTGGTTTATGTCAAAGCAATTTACAGCAGAACATCTTTCCTCATTTAGCACATGTCCTGCTGGCTATCACCCAGATAAACAGATTTGTCTTGAGATTTCTCATGGAAAAGCTAATATCAAAGCATTACTTTCATGGTTCTGTGGTTTTTGCCTTTTTAAAGAACCCTTTCTTTTGGAAAGCCCAATCAAATGAAACCCATCCAATCCAAGTACATGCACAGCACCGTTCAATACTCTATCTGATTGTTATTAAAACTGCTGAATGAACTTCATACTATTGACGGTGAATGTTTATTCCATGCATCCCAAAGCAGCCAAGAATACTGACTTCGCAAGGATCAAGAAACAAGAAGGAATCAAGCTGAGCAAAACAATTCTTTAAGTATGGTAGCGGAGATAACAACATAAACAAGGGGGACAAAGAATAGCTGGTATCTATGAAGATACACTGAACTAAACTCTTTCTCTTAAATCCATGTGTACTCTATCACTTGGAAAATCTGTTGAATCCCATCCTTTCCTGCAGTTCACTAATGACAGTGAATCTTCGCTCTTGCCAAGATTCCAATGCTTTATTTTCATGCCTTAAGTAGTTGAATAGGCAAAAGAATGCTAAAATCCACGCATGCCTAGAAAAATAAAAAAAAAAAGGAACAACCACCAACCAACCAAAAACCCCCCATAAAAACCAACCCCCAAACCAGCAGCAGCAACAAAAAAACAAACCAAGACCCCTGAGATTTTAAGCAGGACAACTAATGTCAAGGTTGTGGTCTTGTGGTATTGATACATTCTTTAGGGCTAGAGAAAATACTCTTTCCTTTTTCTCTTTTATGAAAAAAGCAAGCAAATGCTTTTCTACAGTACCTATTCAAAATGGTACCCCAGAATATGTTAGGCTAATGAATTCTGCTCCTTCTCATCATCTCCTTGTCTCTGGAAATCTGTTTGTTTGTTTTGAAAGTCATCATTATGCCAGCACCGGTAGAAATGGCCTCTTCTAGGTTGTCAGATTCCACATTACCCTGCTTTCTCACAAAAGCTCAGGCTACAGTCAGATTCTCCTACTGAGAACACCAACCTCTACGTCTGTTCTTGAGCCTATTTTCTTCTTAGCTATACTCTCCCAAGAGGGTGAAGAGGAGAATGAAAGTAAGAAAATAAAAAAGGCATTCATTTTCTCTAAGGATGGAGTGGGCTCCCAATGCAGTGGAGTAACAGAAGGAACTTGAGGACCACTGCCAGTATCCACAGCGATACCTCCCTTACTCCTTCCCCCCTTACCCTCCTAGCATTCCAGTCATCTTCCCATCAGCTGCATACTCTGCTGAATCCTAATGTTTTATAGCCTTGTTTTTCAAAGTCCTGTGGAAAGGCCTAAGTTCAGGGATATTTGAGGCACAGTGACACACATTTTCAAGCCAAAAAAGCAAAGCTCACTTTCTGAAGAGTTTCACACTCCTTTATCATGGTTACTGGCATTAAAGTACTTTCCAGAGGTTCTCATGAGTGGGCAGCCACACATGCAGAAGGAGCACATATTTTGAAAAGACATATAAGCAAAAAGTTGAGAAGATAAACATTTTTTGCATCATCTTACAAAGCACAGCTAACAGACTTGGCCAGCATTGTTCCGCATGTTCACCTCAAAGCCAAATGCAGACACTAGATTTCAGTGTCTTGATCCCTAGATCATCAGACTTCCCTTTCTGTGCATCATAGTAGTATGTTCATTTCTTCCAGCTAATTACCCTTTGTGGGCATGTTGATATGCTACGACAAAAGCACTGTTTGCTCCTGGGAAGACACCAATGTCTCAGCATCTTGCACCCATCTCTACAAAGGCACTTAGCAAAGCCACCCACAAGAGGCTGTGGGAAACTATTTCCTCCACACCACACAAGTACATCTCTACACTGAAATCACTTTCTCAAGTTACTGCTATAGCCATGACCCAACTAATATGTATATTTTGATGTCTTGTAACAATCCAAAGACACATATTCTGCACTAGGAAGAGACTACAAAGTGACAAGCTGCCTGTAACATACTGCATGCATGCATTTCAGAGGGAAGTACTTCTGCAAATCTAGTGAAAATGCAGAGGATGACCTAAATGCCCATTTCTTCTTTCTGGTCTGTTCTCAGCAAACAAAACAAGAGACACTGAGAGACTAAGACCAGAGAAATCGGGCAAAACAAGAAAAATGTATCTCATAGCAACAAAGACGTACTAACCAGAAGACAGACTAGTTTACAGGCACTGCTGTGGCTCCTGTGTGTACAGACATTAATATATTTGCTGCATGCAAAGGTTTGCCAGGATAACGACTCCCCAGATCGCACTTGATGTCAGTGTAGTGTCAGCTGATCTTTTGGCAGCCGGCCAGCTCATATCTATCCACTTCTGTTCTCTTTCTCTTTAATGCTAACATCTGCCCATGTTTTGTGTTGACAGAAAGGTCAGCAAGACCCTAATGATACATTAAACCTGATAATCAACTGATGCACCATTTGCAATTACCCTGTGCTCAGTCTTGCTCCCCTTGTATTCAGAGGTCCGCTTTTTTTTTGTAAAGAAGCTATAGAGTGCAAGTGCAGAAACACCCGTGCCTCAAATCTAAAACACTTGCTATAGAGATCACATAGGATAACAGAGAAAGCATGTCAGAAAACACCTAGTCTCTCCAGGCTTCCAAGAATATTAACACCTGTTCTGTCACTATAGACACAAATTTCTGATTCCAAACAATTTTTCTCTACAATGCACAACTACCTCTCTGTTCAAACCAATGTGCCCCATTTTCTTTACTCATACAATAATTTCAATTGACTATTGAGCTGTGCATCCTAACAAAAGAGACACCCAAACCTAGGCGTAAACTCATTTTGAGGCAAACATGCTACTGCATGACTTAAACATTATGGTCCCTTGCATTCTCTAACAAAATGCTATACTCTGGTGGGAATATGTCTAGATCCACTCATTGTGCTCATGCAATACACTCTATGCATTTTCTGAGTGAAGCTTTTCCTATTGCCTTCACGATTCAGGACTTGCAGAGCTCATGCTAGTCTTCGTGACCTATGACTGGTATGTTCCTCAAATGCCTAAGAAAGAACAACTGTCAATGCTGGCGAAAGTCAATGCAAAGAGTTATTGTTTTCTCAGTACCATCTGCTGCATGGGTAAACTAAATCAAAAACCAGTAAAAGTGAATGTAATGCTGGACAATCTTGATGATTGTTCTACAGCGTTTCTTATAAAATTTATTTTCCTCATCTGCATGAAGATCTAATTAAAATGAAAAAAAGGCCACGGTTAAACTACTCTTCTTCTTTCCCTCGCAAAATTCTGTATTTCTTCTTTCCAAATAAATTACGTAACAATACCATCAAAAAGAATTATCTGCAAGCTCACAGATTTTCAGCCACCACCTTTATTACTGGTGCACAGTAAATTATTTCCCAGATTAACTCTACCAAATGTCAACAGGGCCATTCAAACATAAAGGTAACGTACATGTTGGATTGTATATCAGATCTCAGTCTACAGGGAGCCTGAAGTGGAAAACACTTATTAAAAGTGTGGACGATGGAAATGCTGCTGTCATGATTAATCTGAATTTCGACATTCAGAACATAATTGACTTCAGATCATTTGGGATTTTTTTTCCTAAAATTAGGCCATGGAAAAAACCTTACAAAAAGTAGCACCACGGTGGTTTTTAATGTCTTTTCAAAAAACCCCTAAATGTTAAAAGGCTATACTTTTTATTCTAAGAACAGTCAACTACAAACCAGAAAACCTACACAGATAGTAAGAGAAGGCAAAAAAATGAAAAAAAAAAAAAAAAAAAGAATTGCAGTAGTTATGATGTCTTTTTCCATTTATCTATTGGAAGATCAGATGGCAAATGAGAGCTGTGAGTGGTCGCTTTGCATATTTTTAATCAGTTTCATTTGATTCTGTATAACTCAGAAATATGCACTGATGTATTGCTGCATATATTTCTAGATTATCTGCACTCGTAAAAAGGTCTCATTGCTTGGGATGTCTTGGGAACTAAAGGGGCATCACAGATTACAGATATTTGCATCACGTAGTGTTTTGGGAAAAGACTGAGTCCATGAATTTAAAGGGAATTAGACTGGGTAGATAACAATCAAAGCCATTGCATCATTTATTTACCAGGTTTAATAGATTTATGAGAATCCCATCAACTCTCTCTAGCAACATTTGTGTGTCTGCATTAAGGAAGTATGATTAGTATTAGGGAATTATTATTACATGGAAAACATTGGTACCTGTGCTACTTACAGGTGATGCTTTGTATCTGTACCCTATGATTCTACAAAGCCTTCACCCTCTCAGTTTCCCATCAAATGTATAGCATACATTCATTCAGTTTTTGAAGAGATTAATTTAAGTCACCAAACAATTCCAGCTATGCAGAAAAGTGATGTGCATAGGTCCATATATAACCTTTTTTAGTTTAGTTCCATAAGTCTAAACTGTTAAGATTACTGGCAATACCCTTTTATAGTATAAAGGTAGTAAACCACAGATTTTCTATTACCCTGCCCTCCCATACTTCCACCTTCTTCTAATTGTCTGTGATGTACTTCGGCTGTGTGGAATTGATGGCTACTCCTGCACTTGCCTGATGAGACTTGCAATGGTCACAGACCACAGGTCCTGCACCACCTTGCACCACTGGGAGCTGCAGCTGTCCTTCCCAGCCTTGCCTGGACCACAGACCTCAGGTTACCTTGACATGGAGATGAGTTTAGTGAAAAGCACAGGTCTGTTGTCATGCATTTTGCACCTGAGACAGAACAGAGAAAAGACATGCACCTGCAAATCTGGGAATCAGTAGGCCATGTCATCCTCATTACCTATTCTCCAGATCCCCTCACAGTTTTTAACTCAAAAGAGAGGAAGGTATGGTTTCCCCTCCCCCTGATTTGTCAGTTTGGGTTTTCTGGGGGGCATGGTACCGGGTGGTAGTAATTTGCCATTTTGGATTTTTCAAATGGAATAACAAAGCAGAAGCTGAGGCTCAGAGGCGCAAGTTTCTAGGGCCCGTACCACTTAGCTGTAATGATTTCATTTATTACTTGCCTGACATTACCCAAAGAGTCTTGGGAACTGAATCTTCAGCTCTGATTAGTCCGCTAAATAATACCTTTCAAGGCATTATTATGTAATTTTGGATAGCGCTTAGTTTTAGAAGGAAGATGTCTGTTTAACCCCTAGGCAAATCTTGTGAGGTTGATTCTAATCAATGTAGAGCATTTAAAGAACTATTTAATAAATGATAGTCACATTCCTAGAAAGGTGCACTCCAAAATGCATCCACTTTTTGCAAGTTGAGGATTTTAAATACTCATGAAATCATTTCAGAGTTACAGAAGACATGCAGAAAAGAGCTGGCTATAAATACAAAATCACCAATACAAGCATAGTCATCAAGAGCTATAAAGACAGGTAGTATAAATATACTTTATTGATTTCTATTGTCCAAAATAGCATTAAATCTCTCTTAATTTCTCTTGGGAAAAACAATTTTAATAACCCTCCATGAAAAGGCTTCTGAAATAGAATATAGTATATTCATCTTTGTTGATCATATCGAGATAGAAAGGAGACACCAAGCTGAGCAAAGAGAAAGAAGACAGAGCCTTTATCTGTGTCAGTTCTTCAACATGATCCCAGTAAGAAATCCTCTCTCAAATATAAAGAATTGTCATTCGTAGTTTCAGAACCATCCATTTTGCTTGAGAAGCTGCACAATAGTTCAGTGAGGAAATCACAAGTAAGGGTATGGAAACTACACGATCCACACCCATAACTATTGAAAGACTCTTAAAATACACAGGCTGTAATTCAGTGTAACAGCCGTAGTTAAGATGGAAAAGGAAATGGACACATTAAAATTAAAGGAAGGCAAGTAAAAGCCATCCTCACATTAAAGCAGGTTCAAAAGTATGGGTGTCTTTCTTTTTACAGTGGCTCTAAAAAGGGGTAAGATGCAAGCAGCACCTGTTAGGCAGTGTTTCTAAATAGCCTGCCTTTTTTAAGAATCCATATAATAGGCTGAAACCACAGAAATACTGGCCAAACACTATTTCAAAAGGACCTGAAGCTTCGTCAGCTTCATATGAATGAGCTTAAAGTTTATTTTTATAGACTATAATTTAGATAGCAGCTAATCAGTACAAGTCCTTTTTGTACAAAAATGGTGCATATTTTTCTACCTGCTCCTTCCCCTCCACTTCTTCCTCCCAAAAAATAACTGATTGCAGGTTCAAAAACCATCACTGAGACCTGCCTGAGTCTTTTTACAAATAGTAACAAACTTTGCATGAAATTGGTAGCAATTATAGCTTATGTAAGAGAGTGAGAAGGAAACAATCACTTTTTAACCCGCTTAAAAATCTTTCCACACAGGAAAGGAACATATTTTTGGTATTTTAATGACCTTTTGCTTTATTTTTAAGAGAAGCCTTTTTAGCTTTAGTACTCTAATGTTCCATATTGCTATGGGCTAGGACCCTATAATTTAGGTACTAAAGAGAAGAAACAAGGAGAGTTAAATTTTTCCTTGAAAAATCTCCCATTAAGGGGGAAAAAATGAGGTAAAGTACGAACTTCAAAAATCGCATTAAAGAAACAAATCTATTGATTCCTCCTACAGATGCAGCTAAATAAGAATAAATGAATATTTAAGAACACGAATAAAAAAGTTGTGCCTTAAAATTCTGTAACGCCTCTGAGCTCTTTAATAGGTTGAAAATTATTACCATCCATGCATACCCTTATATTCAATGTGGAGGCTGATGAGATTACATTAACAAGAATGTCCAGGAGAGTCAGAAAATGCACCGAATTCTCTACTTTCTCAGAAACAAAACAGGTAGGAGTGTGATTCAGAGCAACTAAGCTAAGTAGGAGCGAAGGGGATAACTTAGGTGTCAGTCTCTGAAGACACCCACTTCTCTCTAAAACTGCAGAGGGGATGAAGTCTGCTGGTGCTAATATGCCCCAATCAGGCCTACCAACAAATCAAAAAGCCACAGAAGCTATACAGAAATGTTGCAGTGGCTTAAGTGCTGAAGTCACAGAGACTATCCAGTAAAAGCAGAGCTCAAAATAGAACATAGATGGGAAGAATTTGGCTGTGAGGTATGAGATGTTTTTAGAAGATGACAGGCAAAAACAGGAAATGTCAGAGTTGGGGAATCAAGACTCTCAGCAAGGAAAGGATCGATGTTCCCATTCAGGGGATATGAGTTCCAGTTAATACACCGACCCGTGAGCAGTTTCTAGTGCATGGTCTTGAAAGGAGAGAAGTTAATGGCACTGTGGTAGCTTCTTAATGGGGCAAACTGGTTTAGAGAACAGGAAATGGAGAAGCAGTGGCAAAACTGCACAGAAAGTCATCTTAGGGGAAAGCGTGGCAGGGCAAATCAAACAGTACCATTAACTATGTGATGGAGAAAGAGCCAAGGAGGTGGATTCAGAAGAGGAGTGATTCATGCAGAGACTCAGGCACACCTTTGTAAATTGCAAGCATGAGCTGCCTGACTGACAGGTTGCTCAGAAGCAAACACTTGAAAATGAGATGCCTGGGGAAGCTGTGACAGTAAAGAGAGAGAGAAGAGACAAAATGACTGGGGAAGAGATCAGGAAAGCTTTATGAGAGATTTATTTTTTTTTCCCCTAAGAAAAACAATGTTTGTTGAGTCTATGGGGAAAAACCCAAAACTTTGCAGCTCTGTTTCCCATTTTGAATTTAGGCAGAAGAGTTTTAAGGCTGTTAAGACTTTGCTGTACTTAACTGGGCTCACTCATAGCAGTAAGACCTTTTCCACAGACAAAAGGGATCTGAAGAGCCATGCAGACCTAACTCTACAGGTTTCAGTCTGGAAAAAAGTCCTAATCATATCTTAAACAATGGCATTTTCCAACATGAACCTATTACTCCCTGAAAGTTTGAGTCTGACTGGCAGGAACCCAAATGAGACATTAAACCATACAACTCTATTATCAGAGGCTTCAAAAGTCATTCCCTGAATCAAGCGTTCCTTGTTCAGTGGACTAACCATTTACCATCATGCAAAAAACCTCTTCCATTAAAACAAGTGCTACTTAACGTGAAGTATTTAGGGTCTGCTTAGCCTCTTAAATCCAGTAAAGGCAATAATAATTACAAAGGAAAAGCAACACCATGCAAGATTTCACTGTTCAGGGACCACAGATCAGAACCCCCTGGCCTGCCATGAAGCAATGCTCAAAGGCTTAGTTACTGAAGTTGCAATACAGAGCTATGCAAATCCTCCATGGTCACCAAGTATGCTGTAGCTCCGTTACACAAAACTCATGATATGTTGAGCTGTTTTGAGCCACCCATCCCTTAAACTCCTGACTTTTGGCTCATGATAGAAATACTCCTTTATAGTCACTACAGCTTTCTCCAAATATCACATTGCCAACTGGCTCTAGCACCATTTTTCAGATTCTGTGGCACTGATAGAAAAGCCAACAAGAAGAAAAACATCAGTAACTCTGGAAGAACTGCTGTGCAGTCTCCAGAGAATATTTTACAGCACAGCCAGGAAGCTTGGAAAAATACCACAGCAGGTTTGGCCTCTAACACTGCAGAAGCCACACATCCACAAAAAAAGGAGAAATGGTACTGCAAAGTTCAAGCCTCCTATGATACTTTATTAACAACACCCTGATATTTATAAGCCACTTACCTGAAGCAGTTGCCTTTACTGTCTTCTTATTTCAAGTCTAAACACTGTTGTACTATTAGAAGCGACCTCATACAGAGAGTTCTTGAGGAGATGGATGACAAATACAGGACGAAGGGAAAACTATCAGGACATCTTGGAAATTCTGGGGACTGCTCATACTCCTTTTTCCCTCAGAAATCCTCTACTCATCAGCTTTAGCACAGTACAAAGATCAGTGAAGGAATACAGGGGAAAGGGGAGAGAGAAAAAGAGAGAGAGAACACGCAGTATTACGGTATTTCAGTCTCAGCCTTCCCAGCCTCAGTTTCTAAACACTAAAGGCAGTAACAGCTGAAGTACAAAACAAGTCTCTTTTGGATGCAACACTGTGGAAAATAAAGCACCAGTCAGAATGAAAAACTGCCTTTAGCTCACATAACACTCCACATACCCCAATTTGCGTCCCAAAGAAGCCCTAGTTTTCAAAATAGCCTAAAATTAATCCCAGCTAGACACGAGCCACTAGATAGCATCTTTAGCATTCAATCTGGAGAGCACTGAGAGCAGCTGGTGCAGAGCAGGATGTCTCTAAACTAATCTCTTAACTGCTATCAAGTCCAGAGTGCTCCTACTGTCATCTGCAAGCACAAAAATGACACAATTCAGGAAATTACTCTTATTCCTTTTTCTCTGCCCTCA
The DNA here is from genome assembly GCA_025447955.1 of Psilopsiagon aurifrons. Lineage (NCBI taxonomy): Eukaryota > Metazoa > Chordata > Aves > Psittaciformes > Psittacidae > Psilopsiagon > Psilopsiagon aurifrons. The sequence continues at coordinate 5,663 of JAOEHY010039676.1, read as the reverse complement.
ATATCTCTAGCCTGAGAGCTAACAACCCTAATAAGAAAAGGCAAAAGAAGGAAAAAGAAAAACAGACAAAACCATTTTCCAGATAAGTAATTAAACTGGTACGTCTGACTTTGACAGAGATTACACAGGGAAACATCCAAAGAACTGGATCTCATGTAAAGTTTCTATTTTGTTGCCAGTTTGAACAAACAAATTACAATCTATTTTTGCAGCACACAGTCTGACATATTGGTGCTAAAGAGCGAGACTTGTATGGCTGGGGCTAATTAAAGGTAATGTCCTACTCAGGCACAGATGCACCACAATCAAGCACCTTTCTCTGCAGGTAAAAACACAAAATCAATCAGCTAGATTTTTAGCCATTTTGCTCTGTTTTGCCACTCTTCAAATTATTAAAATGCAGCTGCCACAAAATCATTCAGAGCTAATTACCTACTTGAAAAATATGTCTATAGGCAGGTGTCATTTTTAAAAGTAAAGGCAGGAATGGATTTCTCCTGTTGTTTCTTTTTTAAGCACTGCAGAATTTGTGCCAAAGAAGCAACTCGTGTATTTACAAGAAATCTTTTAATACATTTCTTCAAGAAACATATTTCTTCAAGAAATATATGTTGTTTGGTTGGGTTTTTTTTTGTTTGTTTGTTTTCTTTAAAGGAGTATTAGTTGGAATCAAAATAGCATGAGAAAATCTTAGACACATGTAAAAAGCACTGATATAAAAGACAGTAATATCATTTTTTGGCTCAGAAGATATGCCTGCCACAATCAGATATTCTACATTTATGGCTATAAAGATAAAAGCTAAGGATCAAAGTGCTGAAGTTGAACAAGTTATAACACATCACCTGAACCCCAGCAAACACAAAGCAAAATCACTTCACTTAACTTCGCTCCACTGTGATCTGCACAGAGAAATAACCCTACATTCGCAGTGAGCTGCCTGCCTAAGATTGCTACTACTATATGCTGGACTGTTAAACAGCAGTAACAGGGTGAGGAGTCTGGTCCTCAAGTCGCTGACCTGAATAGACAAAATCAGCCAAAATACATCTTTGACAAGCTAGAGTGCTTGCAGATCAAGGGCTGCTGAAGCCACGAAAGGAAGAATACCTGCTGACGTATCAGACCACCCTTGCAAGAGACTGTTGTATGGCAAGTATAACAGTAACACATGCAAAGAAATAAGTCAGAAGATAGATCCATCAAGGATAAAAAAAAATCAAGACTTAATACTCAGAGGTTTCCTTGTATAAATTTATGACAGTTGTTCATTCCCTCTAATCCACTATTAATGCTGGAATCAGAGAGTTATCAAGATGGTATCCGCATAAATAAAATAGAAGTTTTCCCCATTAATAGTTTCACAGACATATCAGCCATTCTTTGGGTTTCTCAAATGGTTACATTAAATAAATTTCCTATGCTAACAATTATTTGATACTGTAATAAAAATCAGAGATAGTGTGCTGACTTCTAACATTATTTTAGACGGTCTACACTGGACACCACCTTAAATTTTCTGTATGTCACAAGTTCTAGTAATGCTTCTTTTGGCTCTTAGCAATGAATTTTTGCTTTTTCTTCAAAATCATGGAAAAACTGAGCTAGTTCCCTCCATAAGGACAGTGCTTTTCTCTCAGAGGAACACCATCAGTGTGACACTTTCCCCTAAAAAGTCACAGGCACCCCCTGTGCATTACCACATTCCAGGCTGCTCTTTATTCAATTAGTCCTGCCCTCTGACTCTATAGCCATATATTCACAAGGAAAGCCACCTCTCCTTCTCCCTTTAGTAACTCCTTTCAATTTGTTTTTTTTAAAAATGCTCACTGGTTTTCCCTATGGTTATAGGCAATTTCTTTAACAGAACTTACTCAAAACACTTTCTCCAGTCAGATAACTCCTTACTCTGCAAGTAATTTCACTGATGTCAGTAAGACACACTCAGCACAAGAAAAGCACCAGTGCTCAGCTTCATGCTGTTTTAAATATGTAGGACCAGGTGACACACAGAAAGAACTCAGCTTCCCAAAGTGAGAGTTTTGTGCCTCTGAGCACAGCTGCTAAAGGGGTGAAATCCGATATGCGTTATCAACCAGGAGTGTCTCAAGTGTCTTGTGCAAATTTGCCCCCTTTAGAAAACAGCTAGAATGCACTAATCAATAAATGTACAAAACTGTGAATTTCTTCACTTTGTGTATGGCTGAAATACTCCATTTAGCAGTGAGTAAAAAAGACCAGAGATTCTTTGAGTACACAAGGTGCATCAAAAGAGAGATTAGCAAAACCTAGCAGGTCTGCAATCCACATTTCTGAGGTTTTTGACAATTACAAACAAGAGTGACAGCAAAGCTGAAGAACCTCTACTGTAAAATGTAGACTACTTTAGAAATTCTTAGCAACTGCTTCCTTGTTTCATGCTTCAGCAAAACCACTTTAAATATTCTAGTGACACAAAATAAAAGTGTGAAATATTTAACTTTGCAGAAACACCAAGTTCCTGTGACTACAGCTACTGCCTTCAGGATAGCAATCCCCAGTCCTATTTGAAACCTGCTGGTGCTTTAGACATCAACTTGCCTCTGAATTGCACCTGCTATCCCCATAGCTTTTCAGCAGAAAACACTCATGCCACTAACGTGTCATGTAATTTCTCGCCTCTTTACTACCAGACTTTCTAATGCGCCTACCTGTAGAGGCCCAAGCGAGTTGGTTCAAAAGAGATTAGAGATGGTTTCACCAGTAAAACCTGCAGGAAAAAACAATGTCAGCCTTTCACTGCCACCCTACTTCCAACAGCAGGCTCACATCCCCCAGAGTGCGGACAACTGGGTTGAAGCCTAGACAAATAAGACTGCAATGAACAGCCCTTATAAAAACAATAATGCTGATGCAAACAAGCACATCCTGTTTCAGCTGGTTTCCAACAGTTCCCTAATTAACTTAACTAATCTTAACTGTTTACACTGCTATCTTTCCTCACGTTTGCTTGTCCTATTTCAAACTTCTTGGAATTTACATCCCAAGAGGGAAGAACAATTCAATTAAAAATTACTTTCAGTGGTCCACTAGAAGATTTTCTTTATTTATGCACATTGTAACAGAGAAATACACACAATACACATTTTTTTATGATTATGAACATCACGTATTCTGTCTGTTCATATTATTAATTACAAATTATTTCCCTTCTCTTCAGCCTGGGTCACTTTGAAATTCTACCTTTTCAGGAGCAGTTATTACACAGTAATATCATTCAGATGAGAAATTCAGGTAAAATGCAAATCATGGAACAAAACACTGAACTTAAGACAAAATAAACAGCAAAACAAGTATAAACAAGTACTATGACTTTTCATCATTGATAGCTATAGAGGTCTAAATGCAACTCCAATGGTCAGATGTTCACTGTATATTCTCCTTAGATTGCATGATTTTAAAGGCAGAAATGTAAGGTTACAGGACTGCGACTTTACACAAGAAAGTAGCTTTTTCCTGTGCAACAGATGACATCTGCTACCTAAAACTACAGGGAGTGTTGATTGTAAGACTTTCAGGTTTAATGGCCTGTAACCACAAGCAATAACCACAGCAGGAAGTCAGCTAATGAACTTGCCGCAAATGTAACAATTGCTACCTAGACAAAATTATGAAGCTGTTTTAAAAAACAGCATCCTTCCTTCCTGCAATACGTACGTTTTCTGCTGCAAAAAGTTACAGATGTTTTTTTCATCTCCAGTCTCTAAAATTTTCACAGAATTAAAGGTTTGATCCCACACCCACTGATGTCACAGGAAGAGACCAAGCAAGCTATAAAGACAGGAAAATATCCAGGTCCTAAAAGGTCTGTTCCGACCAATTTACTGTTTGGCTTTAGCAGTTTTTAATGACACTGAGAAGAGCCAAGCACAGACTCCCTAACCTGGAGACTTGGCAGGTATCAAAAGCAAAGACAAGGATGGGTTTTGTGCAGTCTTCATTCTCTTTGTACTTATCATTCTGAAGCCTATTCACACATTGCAACCTATTTATGCTCCCATTAAAAACCAGAACTTGAAATTCTTTCTTAAAAAAGGAAATAAAAACAACCCACCAAACTGTAAAATCCTAAATCTCTTCATCCTGTCTTCTGTTACCTACGAAGTTTGTTAGTTAAACTCTGTCATTATTACACCAAGTTCAAAGAGGAAAGCAGGTCAAAATAAATAAATAAATAACCCATAATATTCACATTGCATGGGAAAGAACAAATACTTTTTCCACAGCAAGATCATTATTGATCACACTTTTACAATCACCAACTGCCATACACTTCATATCCCTCTATAAAACCAAACTTATGTTTAAAACGTATTTTTCAAATTCAGGACCTCAGCCACATTCAACTGCCCCAGAAGAGACAGCTGATTTAAAAAGCATCTGGCATGACAACTGAAGGAACCCACAAGTCCATATGCAGCACAAGTTCATACAGTGGCGGTGCATATGTTAAGAAACAGAACTAAAGGACGTGCTGAATGCTCTGGACAGTACCACAGCTCTTTCTTGATGAGGCTCACGAGCCTCTTCCCCTGCAGAGAGTCCCAGACTGGGCTTTGTCCACCCATGACTGTTCACTCCTTCTACCAGCAATCACTTTTGACAAAACCTGAGGCAGTGAAGAAGAGGAAAGTCTGCAGATTCTAAACCAAGTGGTGACTTGTACTGAAAAATCAACAAAACCACTCTAAAACCTGAAGAACTACTATGATGTTTGTGCCCATGCTTTTTCTTGGAACATTCTAAAAGGACTGGAACTCACACCAGTCAATAGCCACATATAGACTTTTATGTCACACTCCTATGAGCCATGTTGCATTTTTTCCCTCATGATGCAAGCCACCAGAAATAGATGTGAGAATCCAAAAATATTAAGATTTGTTTTCTTGTCTTAAAAAGGGAGGAAGGATGACAGAAAAAATAAAAAATAAATCATACAATGCAATCCATTTAATTACACTTAGAATTGTCTGGGGGGAGGAGGAGAGAATCATTGGAGCAAATTAAGCATCAAAAACAAAATCCAGAGTTTTACAGCCCACCAGAACAAAACCACACAAATACAGAACTATCCCAAAGGCAGAGCACAGGATGTGCGTTTACTTTATATAGAAACCATCACTGTACACAGTAGACATTGATATCTATTAATTAGACATGAGGATACAGTTTTTCCCTTCTGTGTGATCTACAGATGTAGAAATAAAAAAGAAAAAACATCTAAGGAATATGACTGGCTTACAGATGCTGTTGCCCCATACTTGGTCTGACACAGCTTGCTTTTCCTTCATCAAGAAAACATCCCATAGTCAAATAGATATTGCTACCATGTATTTTTATTTGGACTTGTCCTGGGTTCAGCAGCAGCAGTCATTTTTCTCCTTCTTAGTACTTGATGCAGGGCTGTGGTTTTGACTTTCAGCCTGTAGTATTCCACATCACAGCACGTCATGCCCAGTATATAAACTGGGGGCAGATATCTGGAAGGGTTAGATCACTGCTTGAGTAAGGCTGGGTATTGGTCGGCGTGTGGTGAGCGGTTGTATTCTCTTCACTTGTGTCACGGTTTAAGCCCAGCTGTAACTCAGGCAGTTGCTATCTCACTCCCCCCACTTTCTACACCC
>JAOEHY010039675.1:0-48749 GCA_025447955.1 Psilopsiagon aurifrons | reverse complement strand
CATTTTCAAGAAGGGGAAAATGGATGACCCAGGGAACTACAGAGCAGTCAGCCTCACCTCTGTGCCTGGCAAAATCTGGAGCAGATTCTCCTGGAAGGCATGCTGAGGCACATGAAAAACAACAAGGTGGTTGGTGATAGCCAACCATGTCTTCAGCATGGCTTCATTAAGGGGAAATCCTGCCTGACCAATTTGGTGGCCTTCTATGATGGGGCTACACAGCTGATGGACAGGGGTAGAGCAGTTGATGTCATCTACCTGGACTTGTGCAAAGCATTTGACACTGTCCTACATGACATCCTTAGATATAAGGAAGAAATTCTTTACTGTGAGGATGGTGAGGCACTGGAATGGGTTGCCCAGGGAAGTTGTGAATGCTCCATCCCTAGTGGTGTTCAGCGCCAGGTTGGACAGAGCCTTGGGTGACATGGTTTAATGTGAGGTGTCTATGCCCATGGTATGGGGGTTGGAACTGGATGATCTTAAGGTCCTTTCCAACCCAAACTATTCCATGATTCTATGATATATTACTTGAATAAAATACTTTTAAAGTAAATGTGCATCTGGACATGTATATCTGACTGAACAGGTCACAAGTGCTGGGTCAAGTTCAATACCTAGCAGGGTTTTTGCCCTCTGAAATGACCACAGATATACATGCTGTTCCTACAGCCTGAGTCGCATGGGCACATCCCAGGCCCCAGTGCCTCATATGTCCAGGGTCTGACGTGAGACCCCAGGTGGAGGGAGGCCCAGAATCTCCAACCCCTGCCTGGGGCAGGGACTCTTCTGCAGGCTAGAACAACGTGCTGTGATATCCTTTAGCAGTGTCTGAACGAGCATCATTCTGCTAGGAAGAAGCAGCAGCCTCCACAGTTATGCTTACTGAAACACCTAAGCCTGCAATCAGCCTCTTCTATGGAAAAGACATGTTAACATGGGCCAGTAGCATCAGAAATTCTGAGGCATGTGCACCACTTGTCTTTCTTTCATACATCATTAATTTCCAGCACTCGCTCTCTTGGCAAATAATGGTTTCAATTGTAATAAAGCCTATGGTGCCAAGCTTTCTACATGGTCAAAAAGTGAGGGTGATCCCCTGAGGAGATGGCAGCTGTAGTGTGCAGCAGATGCCAGAGAAAATATGTGTTTATCCACCACCTCACCCTTCTGGCAAGATTCCAAGCAATTAACAATAACAAGATGCTATTGAAAAGAATATGTAAACCTGCTATGTTCATTCATAGGTTCCTCATAGGGATCCAATTGATTGTTCACAACTTACGGTGATCTGGGTTGAACAAAGCCCAGGTCTTGTTTAATTCACTTCTGAGCTAGACTGTATTTCTGATTGAAGATCAATAAAGTCTGAAAGACAACAGCAATCACATAATGATTGAATTTGTCAGATTAGCATATAGAGATGGAAAGAAGTGCTCTACTGATCAATACTATTTTATTTTCTCTATCTGTAGCAGAATCAGAAAAAATTGTAGGAGGCTATAAAAATGCAGTAACTACATTTGAGGATGTGAGGTCTATAACATACAATTTCTGTACAAGGCATCCCATGCTCTAACTCATTTACTGAATAACAGCCTTGTGCAAGATCAAGGTCCACCACTCTTTCATGTACAAATAATTTTCTGATACATTAGCAACCCAGAAAAACGTAGAGTATGCAAGACAGACCTTAAGCCATGTTTATGCACTACATATAACACTGGATGTTAGTTGGATGTTCCTAAAGGTGAAGATGAGGCACAGGAGGCACACAAATTATTTGAATACACCTAATCCAGGTTGATTATAGAATGAACCCATAAAAAGGAACAGATGTCTAAATTTAGCTCCTGTGACTGATGTTTTCTCAATGAAAGAACTTTCACAAATACTCTTTTATAAAGAGTTCCTTTCCTTCACTTATCTCTCTGACCCTCAATGTCTGAGTACTGTTCATTCATTTCCAAAACCATGCACAGACAGTAAAATAACAAAAAAAAAAAACCTCAAAATATGCGCAACAAATACTGCAAATATTTATAAGATGTATTTTCTAGTATTGCATATATATTGCAAGTTATATTTGCAAGAACATTTCAGTCAAAGAATGATGCTGAATTTGTTCTGAATACCAAAGGATTCAAAATAATCCAACAGTTAAGGAAAAGAGGCTTTCTCTTCACAGATATCATTTTCCCAAGAGTCAAGAACACATAATTAAACAGATGTATAGAACATAACTTTTATGAACACTTTCTAAACTGAAATCTCATCACGAGAACTGCCTATGCAATCCTGAAACTTGATAGCAATGATTCTGGGAAGAGCTTAACATGTCATTAACTGGAACTGCCTTTGTGCAATACACAGTATCTGAACAATTACAGTTGGTTATGAACTCTGCTCCTACGATGATATACCGCCTACAAAGGGAAAACTCAAATACAGGGGCAGCAGCATCAAGACAGACAATGGATGCTGTCTGTCAGGACTTCTGTAAAGTCTTTGACATAGTCCCCCACAACATCTTTCTCCCAAAATTGGCAGGATATGGATACAATGGGGAGACTGGTGGATGAGGAACTGGCTGGGTGGTCACATCCAGAGGGTAGTGGTCAATGGCTCACTGTTTGAACGGACACCAGTGACAAGTGGTGTTCCTCAGGGGTTCATACTGGGACCAGTACTCTTTAATATCTTCACCAATGACATAGTGGGATTGAGAACGCTGTCAGCAAGTTTGCAGATGACACCAAGCTGAGTGGTGCAGTTGACACTCCTGAGGGATGAGAAGCTATCCAGAGGAACACCACTGCCTAAATATTAGACCAAATAAAATGATAGTTCATAAGTTCTAAAAATTGTGTCCAAATGCACTTGAGATACTTGGTGCTTTTATTGTTTCCAGAACTGTTTCTTCCTTCTTAGAATTTAACAGTGAATGTCAAACTGTTTTATGTATTATCTTCAGTTAAAAAAAAAGTCTCAAAGCAGATACTTTAATCCAATCTCTGTGAATATCCATAATTTAGAATTCAGTGATTATTCTCCCTGATATTAAACTCACATTCAGTGAATACAAAGACTATGTTGGTACTTAATTCACACATAGTGATAGATCCCTGACTGCTTTCTTTCTGATATATACATGTGCAAGAGACTCTAAATGTATGAAACAAAGTTCTTTTCTCCAAATGTATGAAACAAAGAACTTTTCTCCCTCTCTTATTGCACTATGCCACAGCTCTTTTCCTTAATTTTACAACTACTGTTCACCTTTTCATAGAAAAAAAGTATGTTGTCTGTAAAAACATGTCGTCAATAAAGATGCACCTTTGACAGCTGGAAAACCCAAGCCAAACTTTCTCAGTAAAAGGACTATGTACCAGGTTTTGCTATGTGCTAATGGACAGTATGAGAAATATTTTGACCTAGCTAAAATCACATCTATCAGAAGAGCTGGGGAAGGAAAATATCTGAAAACCTGCACCCAATTTTTCAGAAACTCATAGGAATTCACAACAGTCCCTTCTCTTCTGAAAGATCCTTCAACTTGTGATCACTTGGCATGACCTGCGATAAGTTTTCTTGCAGACACTATCCCGTGCCCCAGTGGTATTTTGTAAAGGTACTGCTCGCTGAGCTGCTCGCTGACCAAACAAATCGACAAGCTTTCAGCCAGCTTTGGAATTTAAAATCAATTCCTGACAGGACCCTGTATGCATGACAAAAAAACAACCCTTCAGCTCTCACTGGCCGTATCCTCCATTACAAAAGCACAAAAGGCAATCTTACTTACCCACATTTCACTTGAAATAAAAATATCACTGCGTGATAGCAGAGACATCTCAAAAGAACACACGCTTCAGGTAACTGTTACTAGCTTGACTGCTAACTTTGCTCTAAAATTTGAACTTCTCTAAAGAAGTTACATAACATGAATAATTCACTAATTGAGCTTATTTTTAACTGCACTTTTAATTGACTTACTGAGGCATTGAACTTAAGGCTGTCACCTCTAAATGACTTGTTAGATTACTAAAATAAATTTCAAAAAGTCTTTCCAAAAGTTTCCCCTGCTTAAAGGTGCTTTATAATCTGTTTCTTCCAGATACGCACTGCACAAATACCTCTGCAGTGCTGACATCCAGCCCTAATTCCAGCAGAATTAGCTTGCTTTCTTCAACCTGGGGACAAGATCAGTGAAATACAAATAAACTGTGGTCATACAGCTAAATAACGCCAGGCAGTAAGCTCCCAGCTGAACCCTGCCATGCAGCTCCACATGTCAGCAGTGTGGCTCAGCCAGCCACCCGTAGGCAGCTCAAGACCTTGCAATTACAATCACAGATGGTATGGAAGGAGAAAAGGAAAGTCGCTACTGACCTGTGCTTTTGGCCCACTGTGTGCAGTGAGGGAACACTCCCCCACACTCTGATAAACTTTAGAACCACTGTATTCAACCTCAGTGGAGCCAACTGGAATTTTTTAGCAGAAGGTTTTCCATGGAATTTCTGCAATTTGATTAAAAGCAGCTGTCTCTTGCCAGTCCATCAACCTCCCCATCACTCTCCGAAACCTGCACTGAGACTGAGGTTCTCTGTAGAGAGCCTTCTCCCAGTTTCCCACCTCCTCTGGACATGGAAAGTTTCATTCTAAAATGATTTATTTTGGCAATTTCAAAATGAAACACCAGAGCTCCCATTTCAGGGAAAATACTGGGCTTTTATCTGATGTACAATATTTTCAATGGGGAATTTCCAGTGAGAAAACAAATTCCATGTTCCTTGGCCCTAATACAAACAAATAACATGATATATAATAATCCAGCTGAGTATTGAAAGCAATCTAATGAACACAGAGATGAGTGCTAAAGTTACATTTCACTGAACTGCAATGTGTAAGGGATTTTCTTTTAATGCATCAGCAACTTGTTTCCTCTTCTTCCCCCCCCCCCCTTCTGTCACCTCACTTTCTTTATTTAAAAAACCCAAGCATTTTTCAATAAGATTCTGAATATGTATGAAAAGGTAGCCCAGAAACAGGAAAAGGAAAAATTATGTTTTAAATATGAGAGAAACATTATCAAATTGGTAACCATAAATTCACCTAGATAATATCTAGGGATATCACAAGTATTACTGCCAGGCTCTATCTAGTTCTCCAAATCTATTTTAAGCCAGCATTATGAGACTAGTTAGCATGCAGCATCCTCAAAAAAACCCTAAATAATCAATATCATATAACTTCTCCTTTCTGCATATAAAAGTCCCTCTAACTGATTCTTGTAAAATCTTATATTCTTTGGGAACAATTTTAGAAGCTGTAAAAACTCACCTTTCTCTTAGACGAGCATGCTTCTTAAAGGCAACTTCCTATGTTTGGAAATTCACTGTAGAGGTTGCCATGGTGATTAATTTTAAAAGTGAAATTCTTCCCTTTTAAAGTTTTTTCTTTAAAGACAAAATGCTCCATACTAGGGCCTAGTCCTCAGAAGGCAAACGGGAATGAAAATGCCATCTTAATCTTGAAAGTACGGAAATTAGCCTGTGTGTAACTGAAACTTCAGCAACAGAGGCAATTTCAGGAAAATACATATCTTTACCTAAAAATGAAAGAAAAATACATCCATGGGAGAAAGAATTTAGGGACAAAAGCAACATCTTCCAGCAGTCAGACAGCAAGCTAGGTTATGCTAGTGAGAGAAGGAGGAAAGTCAAGGAGGGAATGGCAGTGGTAGCTGGAGCTCAGCAGAAAAACAGCAGAGTCAGCTGAGATAGTATTACTGCATGGCAAGAGAGAGAACCACATCTTCAAAGAAAGAGTCTAGAAGCCAGAGGTCACTAATGAGCAGCTCTTTACCTAAGGCATCTTCAGTTTTCTTTCCAGGATTCAAGATGCAATTTCACATGGATGGCTCCCATCTATTGACTTCTCTGTACAATGCTGTGCAGAACTATGTTAAACCTTGGCTTTCTACACAACTGTGTTAGCTGCCAGAGAGCAAACAAATGCGCAGCTCTGTTCCTGCAGTGAGAGATGGAAAAGTACCATTTCTTCTCTAACAAACATACAACGTTCAACATTACATCATGCAACTTGTCACAGTATAACCTGTCACTGCAGAAACAATAGCAAGTGTTGTGCCAGTTCAATACCCAGGCAATTTATGACTTCCTCATTCACATAAAGCTTGCAGTGTAGTGAGACAGCTGCATTATTTATTATCTTTTTAATATTTTATCTCTCTAGACAGAAGTTTCTATACAAGCACAATTAAAATGTCTGACATAGACAGAGTTGATTTTAATACAATCAACCAAACTTGTTTGAGAGACCTGCTTGACCTTCAATCTCTATGGTTTAAAAGGAGAGAACGAAAAACATGCTGAAACTCATGTGGAACAGTGTCCAGGTGTCACGCATTTTACCTTGAATGACTACCCAAGAAAGACATTTACTTGATCTGCTATCACATCAGTCATGGCAACTGTAAGATGCTTTAATGAAATAATGCATTTAATTTTATATGAAATTATATTAAACAGACAAGGTCATAATGACAATAAAAGAAATCGCCTTTCTAAAAATGGCAGGACGCACAAATAATTACTACTGCTGCTCTGCCATTAGGACTTCTAGGGGAAAAACTGCTATCTGGATGGTATCAGAGTTACAGGTATTAACACAATGAAAGTTGGGTAGGAAATAGTCATCATACCTTTCCTCAGTCCTGAGAACAGCAACACTGCTCCTAAATTACTAGTCCCCATGCCTTTTTATCTCCACTTACAGGGAAGGATCACACCTATCAGCAACTCCCTGCTCACTAAAGAAAGCCCAGTTTGGTTTCAATATACAGGAAGTCCCGGAGAATTGTATTTTGCAGCACACAGAGTTTAAGCGATGAAAAAACTATTTGCTGAGCAAGGAGAAAACTGGAGCCCAAAGTGGAAACAGCTAAACTTATACAAGCATTTCAACACTGTCATTAATTATTTTATACACTAATTTTTGTAGAGAAAGTAAATAGATGAAATTGTAACTATTCCTCATATACAGTCTTGAGTAAGTCTCTTTAAGAGCTACGGAAACAAACCACGCTCCAGAAATCCAAACTTAGGAATTCCTAAATCTCTGTAGCAGTTGATGGTTTCCAGCGCTCCTCTACTTTTTTGGAAATAAGTCCAGAAGTCTTCAAGATTATTGAAGACAGTTTAGAAAAACCAGCAAGCCCATCCCTAGCTTTATCTTCCTCCTTCAAAGAGATTTTGCTCCTAGGCCTGAAATCATGCACACAGATTTCTGCTCAGTGAAACAAAACCCCCCAAAAAAACCAAAAAAACCCCCACAAAAAGATCAAAAGGTCATTTCAGGAATGCTTGTTCACACAGCAGAAGCAAAACTACAGATTTAACAAGTGCAAGACTTCTACATCCTACAAAGCTCCAGAAAGAAGAAGGTTGAGATCTATGAAAACCAGGTAGGGATTTGAAATATTAACTCCTTCAAACTGCAAGAGGTGGCACTTTCTCAGAGACTGCTTGTCTGAAAAAGCACATTGCTCTGTTTTCTTCTTGATTAAGATTCTATTTCTCCCAGGAAGCCCCAGAATCACTTGGAGAGATCAGCAACTCCATGCAGCTACCATTGTACGCTTTTAAACTCCAGACATACAGAGTACCCTGCTGGGCTCAAAACTTGTGGAACTGAGAAAAAAAATGCCAAAAGGGGGATAAAGGACTCCAGCCACTCCTCATCTCTGCTACTCACTGCCAAAGACCAACTTCTCTGTTCTTGATTTATCTTCATTTAAAGATGCAAATGTCGAGACTCTGTATGTCACTGGATGAAACTGAGGTGAACTGGCAGGGAGCGTTGTGCATTGCTAATACTCTTCTGCAGCCATTTTCAGTGGTCTAAAACCCCATTCAGCCCTTGCCCACTGCCTCCAAATACAAAGGTCAAACTGTACCCAAGAGCAGAGAAGTTGCTGGAGGTCTCCATGTAGCACTTTTTAGTTCAGAACAAAGCTGAGAATGACCAGAGCTAAACTGCTCCATGACATGTCTTGCAAAGCTAATACTAATATCGTGCTCGGGAGTAAGATATGCTGACTAAGAACAGCACTGAAGCATCAGTCATGTCCTTTGTACCTTTTTTTTTTCCTTTTCTTTCTCTCTTTCCTTTGACTTGCTTCTGATTTAATCAGTTGCAGCAAATTGCAGAACAGTTTTTTCCTAAGTAGAGTGTTTGTGAATTGCTTTGGAAACACCACTGCTTAGAAGGAATATAAGTAAGGTGGGAACTAGTTCAAATTCTGGTCAATAAAAAGACCAGCAAAGCCTGTTACAGTCACTTCAATTAAAAAGCATGTCTGCAACAGGCACCAGATGATATACAAATTCATAATTACAACTTGCAGAGAAAGCACCTGGAAGTATATTAGTGTTCAAGCAAGCTGCATTAGTTGGCAGAGAAGGAGAGCGAAAGAGAGAGACCAGGCCTTACCTGCTGGATTGGGACTCCTACAAGTTCTGGATCTAGCACTAAAAACAGCCAGAAGAAGTGGAAGCTGCTTCAGCCCCCCACATAGAGCTGTGAACCTGTTGTGCATTGAAAGGATAAGAGCAGTGCTGGCCTAAGATTCGGCATGCAATAGAATATGTAGATTAAAAATGAACAAACACATTCTGTGTAATAATCTTCTACTTTTAATTTGCACTGGGTTTTATAAATAATAATAGTGCCCAGAAAGCTTTAATGTAGAACTTAATTTAACTGATACTGTTGTCTCTAAAGAAGCAAAGATACACAGAGAAATTACAGAAGCAGTTAAGTATCCACTTTTGAATGTAGATGAAAGCTGAGTGTTGGCCTTTTGTCCTTTACTAGGATGGTGTCAGCATTCAGAACAAGTGGGTAATACCCGAACAAGGGTATTGTAAAGGATAGCACAACTGGCTAATTCTTGACACTATGAAAGATCAGGATCTCAAAAATGTTGCCTGGAGTTGGAAGTGAGTTTTTCAGCTAAGACAAGGCTAAATAAACCAAATAAACTAAAGGAAAAAGCTGTAGTTTTAGCTGATCCTTCTTCAACATCGTTGCTCAAGGTGATGTTTCCCTCATGGCTTCACCAACGTGTTACAACCAATTTCTTGCAACACAAAAAAACCCCAACAATTCGAGGGATCCTAGCACATAAAGGAGGGGAGAATGTACTGGGGGGCAGGTTACTGGGGAACCAGCCAGAGACATCCCCAGGCCATCACATGTAGGCATATGCTCAGAACTATGTTAGTATCTCCCTTCCCTCCTTAAGACACATCTCAGGTATTCCCAGGAGCTTGCCCACCTGGAAATAAAAGTAAGAAGCAAATGAAGACACCACAGCTGAGTACAGTGTCTGAAACATTTGAACATAGCAAGATTTTTGGAGAATTTTTGATCTTGCACAGAATCAGAATAAAGGTACTGACTTGTTTTACCCTCCTCTTGAAAAGAGGGAGAAAGTCAGTATGGGGAATAGATACTTTAATTATAATATTGGAAATTCCATGCTGTAGGTAATCTTAGAAACATAAAGGAATCATTTAATTAGAGACAAAACTTAAATGGATGTTTCCAGCTTACAAGAAGGCACGGCAGAGATACAGATCTAAACATAAAGAAATGCTTCCAGCCAGGAAGGCCAGCTGAGCCACCCTGGCACTGAATCAAAATGAGTAGCTAGTAGCGCAGAACAAAGAAATCAGTCTTTAACTAACAAATCTCAAAAATGAAAGGGAGAACTAAAATACAGCTTCTTCCCTTTTCCCAGTGCCTTTCCCATTAGCACTGGCCGGTGTGACTGGTTTATCTCCCCTTCCAATCCAGACCACAGTTGTACCTACCCCATCCATTTCCAGATGAGAGCCTCTGTGTGAATGTAGCAAATGTCTCATATTCTGCACTATCAGAACAAGCTGCTAGCAACTCAGCTGCTAAATTTGCAACTTTGCTATTAGATCAATATGACCAATTCGGTTTCAGGCGGATGGGTGTGCCACTGCAATGTTTTTTCCTGCAACACTGCTAAGTGGCACCATTAGACTGAAGGACTGCGGCCAAGTGCCATTAATATGCCATAGAAGCAATCTGTGACTACTACACAAATGCATGGCCACCTAGGATATGCGTGAGAGAGCAGACGTTGCCACATTCGGAGTCTGTGGAAGTAGACATGAGGGACATCCTCCACATTGCATGGCAGAAATGCAGGGTAAGTTGAGGTCTGAGTGCAGTTTTGGGAAACAAAGGCAACACAGTGGCCCTCATGCACTGGATGCTTAGAGAGCAAGCAGTAAGTCTGCTGGGTTTGCTCTATCCAGCCCCAAGCTTGCTGAAACTTTTTCACTGTGTTAATGACAGTAGAGTCATCAAAAAAGTAACTGGCTGACTGTAATGCAATTACTCCTACTGAAATGGTCGGCAGCCTAGTTTCAGGGAGGAAGCTCTCTGGCAGAAAGTTTTTATGGTCCTAAAACCATGGACCAAAGCACTGAATATAAATTCTTACTTAGTAGGAGCAACTTCTATTTAGTTCCTGTCAAGGACACAAAAACCTATTTACCCTACAACAAAATTACTGCTTCCTGTGGCATTGAGAAGTCGCATCATAATGAAGAAGGTGATGAGGTTCTCAGTGTATTTGTCAGAGAGATCATGAGTACTGTTGATCTGCTGCAAGCATCAGCCAGGGTCTAGAGGTGAAGTCTAAACTGAACCAAGTGTCAAAGCTTCAGCAAGGACATTCTTGTAGGAGAAAAGTAGCTGAAGTAAAGACAATCCAGGAACATGATATCAAGCTACAATCCAGTTCTTAAGAAGTACTTGGAACAGAACCCCAAGGAGGGTGGGGACTGCCTATCCCATCAAGCATCAAATATCTGGGGACATCTGAAAATCTCCTGAGCTGAGCCGTCCAGGAAATACTTTGACCACAGGGACGAAAGGACTCAAGTAACTATTGGTTACACCTCCATATCCTCCACATAGCTTAGCAAACCCTAAGGGTGCTGAAGGCAGCTAACACATACCAGTGAACAGTGGGGATAGTCTGAGACCTGGGACCAGATGTATGTCTGCGTAAGTAAAGAAATAAGCAAAGCAGTAATCCTAGCATATTACTTTATGATTAACACTATGAGTCCTCCATAACTAGCCAGAACTGCAGCACTCTGTCTGAGAGGTCAACCACAGCAGCCTTAGCACAGTGCCAGTAGCTCAGCATACATGATAGGGGTCTTGACAATATAGAAGGTGCTATGTGAAGTCTGAAACATCTTGCTCACTGTTGCCAGTAGAAATACCAAACAGCGCATATTTTCTACATTGCCACACCAATAGCTCTTTGGAGCAGAAGATAAAGACTTCAGCCTCTGTCAATAACTTATCATTCCTTGCAGAAAGCTGGAGGCAGCCCTAGGCAAATAGTGAAAATGAAGAGTTATTATGTGCACTCAAAAATTATTTACACAGCATGATTAGGCAGATTGCAAGAGGCAAAACGTACCTACTGCACCTCCTCCTGCCAGCTAAGACATGGGGCCCCTCTCAAGGCTGGTTTTTGTTGGAGGGGATTTCCATACTGCCCCAGCAGAATTAAGGAATGACATGCTGAGATGAATGCCACTTTCACATGAAAGGACAGAGAAAAGCAAAGTAGTATGTCAAGTTTCCAGATCTGGAGCATAATGTATGCCTGAGTCATACAGTGCAAGCTGAGGAACAGAGCAGAAAGGGGGTTCATCAACCTGGGAGAAAATGGAAAGGGTCTGTTCACTTTCAGTGGCAGGAAACATGTAATCACAGCACGTGACTCCTCCAAATTCTGAGCCTTGGGATATGCATTATCACATGTAAACAGAAGCAAGTGGTGTACTATCCAACATACTACTTTAAAAAACAAGCCAAAACACATCACACTAGAATAAAGCAGTTCAACCCCAGAAATTTATGTACACATGATCTTTACCCATATTCAGCAATAAAAAGAGCTTAGTGGCAAAGGTAGCGCATGTAGGAAGGAATCAACATCTTTCAAAGCTGGATGACCCCACTGCAAACTCCCAGGAACTGCATAGCAGCCTACCACCAGCTGAAGAAAGGCTGCTGGCAGGCAGGGTGGTGTGCTGAGCTGTAAAGCACATGGCACAGGAACAGGAAGAGAGCACCATTTGGGCAGATGGACTGTTACAACAAGAAAGCAAAGGCAGATGTACCACCATTCCAAGAGCAGTTGTCAGACACAGAACAGAAAGAGCAATACTAAATACAACAACTTGCAACAGCATATAATGTCAGAGAGAGCTCAAGAATAGGCTTTCTCATGTTAATTATTAACATTATTATTAGCACTACACAGCACTGTAGCAAAGTCAAAAACAGAGGCAGATGCTAGTCATCAGGTTTACCTGGAATCACAAGAAACAGAAAACTTACTGTAAAACTACTTAGGAAATAACAAGAGAAGTGACAACGATGAAAGTATGTGATAATGTGTCTCACACATCTCCCTGTGAAAGTCATCTACCTTCTAAACTGCGGGTGGGAGAATTCCTTCCCACAAGTAGTGAGTAACCTTGAACAAAAGCAAAATCCATGTCAATTATATGTGTTTTGTTAGGAAATTTCACTTGTCTGAGAGCTCGTTAATAATTTTTCAGTCCTGAAGAGTCATTTGCCTCAGCAGTGCTACGCCATAAGCAATGTCACATTGTAATAGATCATGTAGCACCACTGACATGCTGTTTTGCTTTGAATGTAGACACTTACTATATCATACTGACCTACATCATGCTAACAGTATAATAATGTTGACCTGTGTTTTTTACAGGATAAAAAGAAAGTAGTGAATCATGGGCAAATTATCACTGTAGGGAGTAGCCGTGCTTCCCAGAATAGGCTCTGTTCCTGCTCTTGATGATGCTACCTCTGGTTAGCCAGCTCAGTCCCGAGTAACGCTGTTTAAAAAGTGAAGTTGGTATTGTCATTCTGGGGGGCTCACTGACCACTACCGATACGAAACAAGCCATCACATGCAGCAAAGGCAAAGCAATGAGCTTCAGACAGTGCTGTGCAGCTCTGGCTCGAGAGTGATACCAGCCCTGATGTGACCTTGGCCTGAGCCAGGGGACAGGCAAACCAGTCCTGAAACAGAGTCAGATTTGTCACTCTGCTGTGGCCTAAGGGATGAAGGGTGGAGTATCAACCACCTCATTTCTGAGAAGACATCTCGACCTCCAATGCTGCTCTCATCTCATTCACATCCTCTCATCTTGCCCACAGGCTGCCTTGCCAGGACTCTGGCACTAGCACAGAAAAGCAAGGCTGGCTGCTCCCTCTTACAGCTGCCAAGGTACCTCTGCCAGGAGCCAGCCCTGGCTTCCTGGCACTTAGACCCAGGCTTCGGTGAGTTTTAGCCCATGCTGCATCACCTCTGGGGCTACTTGGGCTTCTAGGCTTCCTCCACAGCTCCCTGTCTTGGGAGCCTGCCACCCTTTCCCAGTCCAATCTCATCTGTCACTCAAAGATTCTCCTTCTTTGAAAAAAAGTTCCCCCATTTCACTTCTTCTCCATCTTTCAGTTCCATTATAATGCACTTTCCTCCATTTCCTCTATCTTTGATCTGTTAAATAATCTGGTTTTGTTTGTTCAAGTGAAGTACAGCGCCTCTGCAGCACTATTTTCTGTACTGTGCCTTATTTAACTCTCTAAAGCCTTCTTATTTAACTCTCTAAAGCCTTCTGGCGATGGCTGATTTACAGGACGTCATATAATTATAGGAAGGTTTTTAGACTGTGCTGTAAATGAAGATGTCACAATGAAAATGGCACTGAAATATGCTGTGAATTTAATCCATTGCTTAAGTCTTACTTTCAGGCATTGTCGCGGTTTAAGCCCAGCCGTAAATCTGCCACAGTGTCATTAGCTCACCCGCCCCCCTTCCTCCCCCAGCTCCTGGAGGGATGGGGAGGAGAACTGAAAGAATGTAACTCCCACAGGTTGAGATAAGAACAGTACAGTAAATGAGGTGTAACACAAACCACTACTGCTACTACCAATAATAATAATGATAAGGGAAGTAGCAAGGGAAGAGAATACAACCGCTCACCACCCACTGACCTATACCCAGCCTGACCGAGCAGTGATCTAACCCTCCCGGGTAACTGCCCCCATTTTATATAGTGGGCATCACGTGCTGTGGTATGGAATACCTCTTTGGTCAGTTTGGGTCAGGTGTCCTGTCTCTGCTTCCTCCCGACTTCCCCTCCTCCCTGGCAGAGCATGAGGCTCAGAAAGTCCTTGGTCAGAGTAAACATTACTGAGCAGCAACTAAAAACATCAGTGTTATCAGTGCTGTTCCCAGGCTGAAAGTCAAAAACGCAGCACTGCACCAGATACTAAGATGGAGAAAAAATGACTGTTACTGCTGAACCCAGGACAGGTATGAACAACACCTAAAAGCCAACACCATGAAGGTAGCAAAATATAATAAAAACAATTTACTCCCAAAGAAAATGAAAACAACTTCATATAATTGCACCCACTAAAATTATCTATTAATTACATTTCAAAATTAGTATTCAGAAAAATTATTCCAGCAGGTGGGAAACTCTATGTCATTCACAAATATGCCAGTATGCCAAACAGTACTTAGGTATAGTATTTAATAAAATCAAACCCTTGTTTCTCCTCTAGCAGCTGGGAAATAGCACTGCTGGGACTGGCATAAGACAGGATAAAAGTGTGTTCTGCAGCCTGTGCAGCCCATGCTGGCAGCACCGTCCTGCTGTCCTGGCACGCAGAGCAATCCTCACATAGCAAATCCATATGCAATACATTTATACTTCAGGCTGCAGAGAAGATCAGAGACCACCATTATTTTTTGCAGTGTCTTGCTGTTGACTAGAGTCAGAAAATTAATTTGTTCACCAGAATACCTTCTCCACAACCACAGACAAATGTGAACACAAAAGGATTAATATAATACAACCTCACGGATTTCAGCAGCAGGACTCCAGGACTCCTGTGCCAACACTATCATTCTGGTTACTAGCTGATAGCTTACAAGAGTTGAAAGATACAAATGCAAATTTAACAAATACTTCAGGCTGACAGGTTTGTGTATATTTCATACCAGCTTGCATTTGGACTGCCTAATGCATCAGTTATTCTAGGATGCAAGATTTCTGCAATTCACTGCAGACTCCTTATTCAAACAACAAATTCTACTTGAATTTTAAAGCCAAGGTTCCTGTGGTATCCTCATGGTAAAGAAAATTATTATTTAAAAAAGAGAAAGAAATTAAAACCCAAGAAAAATAAACTTGCTTTGTAGTATTTTTAAAGCACTAATTATAGTTGACTTAGCACATCATAACGCAACATCGTAGTTGACTTACAAATAAATCAAACTATTTCATGCTACATATACATAATTTGGGGTCTACCTACTTTGAATTCCATCTACCACCATGCTGCCCATTAACTTCATTCTGTTGGGTCCTTTTAGAGATTTGTAGAGTCGTTTTTAGTTTTGCCTTATCTAAATAATCATTTATTGTATGTAAACGTTGCTGTGTTCACCCTACACAGAGATTGCAGTATCTGCTTTCTTTCCTGCTTCCCCATGTGCACTTAACAGCCTCTACCATCCAGTTAGGACTAGTCTCCCCCTGCCATGCACCTTCTACTCTGCCCAAAATTACACTGGAAACGTGTATTTTTGGTTTGCCCTTTCACTGCAAACCATCTCTCTTTGCTAGTAAAGCAATCTTGAATTGACGAGGCATCAGACAAATTTCAGCAGTTTTCATTCATGGCTTCCATGCCACCTTCACCTTTCCTCATCTCTGCCTCCTCTGTTCAGCTCATTCCCAGGGTCTGAGACTGCACCTCCCTTATTTTTCAGCAAAATGCCATAGCAGTCTCTGGCATTACAGTCAGAAATCATCTCAGTCTCTTACAATCAACTAAGATGTTTCACAGTCATTGCTTGAATTAGAAATATCTAAGATAGTACAGTATTACAATCTTCCCTGATTGTGGTGCTTCAGAGAACTCCAGCCACAACGCTCTTGATTTATCTTCAAAATGACTGGAGAGGTTTACATATCTGGCTTCCAGAGAAAACACACTACTGACATTTCTTTAAATGAAATCAATACAGACCCAGCTGAAAAACAAAACAGATCAAAACAAAAAGACTAGAGATTAAAAATCATCTCCTAGAAGTCTTTATCTGACTCACTGGAAATTAACTGGAAAACACACCAAACTGAATGTGCAGAACAAGGATTTTTTCCTCCTCTCTCTGTGCATGTATTTTTTACATACATTTAGAACACCCTCCTCCATATGTAATTAACAAGCCGTTAGTCATCATAAGTATTACTACAGCATCAGTCATACTTGCCATCTCTGCAAAATACAGTCATAATGATACTCTAAATCTAACAACATTAACATTCATGATTTCCCTAGGGAACAGTATGGCAAGAAGGAAAATGTTCCAGGCTTCAGTAAAATACAGCAATACAGTGCAATTCCCTCAGGGCAACCTGTTTCAAAAAAAGTTGCAAAAATAATGACAAGGAAGGTAGAACAACACCTCCAAACAAAACTAAACAGGATATCAAAGATGAAGACTACTTATGAGATTGTTAACGTGTGTGGTGCTTGGCAAAGCACACCATTTCTAAAGACACAAGCACATTCCACATATGTCTGTTGACCAATCAACTGCAACAAAAGTAAGTTCAAGATAGAAAAATATGCCATGTGTAAATGAGCTCACATATGCTAATAGAAAGTATAAATACAGAGAGGTCAGGGAGGTAAAAGGACAAGTGAATAAAATCAAGCTTCAACTCAAACTGTTGCCCTGCGGTACTAGGAGACGCATAAGACAGGCCTGAAGAGTATGCTGTGGGATAGAAAGCAACACCACTGTGGGACACAGATAATGTAGAGAAACTTTGGACAGTTTGCCAAAACCACAGAACTAGAGTGCATTTAGAAACATCACAGTGAGAACTCGTGAAGATCCCAGATTTCCATAACATCGCCTCTTCATTCACACATTAAAAGCACAACAGCAAATCTAATATTAGCATGCTCTGATAATTCAAAGCCTAGGTGAATCTATCTTTCACTTCAAAGTGAATCTTTCAGTCTAAGCACAGCTTTTATTTTGATGGTAGCATACTACCTGTGATTTGTTTCCTAATCCTGTTTTCTGCTTTTCTAACAATGAGCTAGTTAGCAACTTAACTAAAGAATCAGCTACTGCATTCTGTGGCCAAGCACAACAGCTTCTTCATTATGTTCAAAATACCTTTTCTTTGTGAGGAAGTCATGAAAAAGAGATTGCTCTTCTGCATCTTCTGCTTGTAGCAAATTCCCAAAGTATACTGACTTTTAATGTGCTTGCAGTAATACTGCAGCATGAAATTCTTATTTTTGTTATATAGCAAAAAAGCTTTCCTCTTTAGAATAAACTGACGGGAATTACCCATCTACACATCAATCAGAGGAGAATGAAATAAAAGTTTAAAAATGCCAGCAAATGAAGTGCCTTGAGGAATATCAATTTCAGTATAAACCATGTAAGCCTCAATCAGTCTCATAGTTACCTGGTTTCTTTCCTACCACAATGACAAATATTATCTGTCCCTATTACATTTCATTTTTCACTCAATGCTTTATTTTACCTCATCAAAGCTGTGATACCAATGCAATATGGGCTGCAAAGCCCTCAACCACATACATCATCAGCAATACTGGTCATGCATGTGGAGCTGCTAAATTCTCACCAAATATTTTCACAGGAACCTGGAAATAAGATGCAAAGCCCTCAAAGATATGACAATATCTCACAATATGAGTGTTATGACATCTTATTTTTCTTTGCTTTTGACTGTGGAAGTCCAGGTTGATGTGCTCTTTACTAAAAGAAGAAAAAAAGAAACCAACCAACCAAAAAAGCCCAACCAAAGAAAAATCTCCCCCCAAAACACCACCTCCACCACCACCCCAACTTTTTCTGTCTTTTAATGTTTTCTTTGACTTACAGATTTGAAATGACATGTAGGATTTGCAATGACATAATAAAAGCCACTTGTGCACTAAAGAG
The DNA here is from genome assembly GCA_025447955.1 of Psilopsiagon aurifrons. Taxonomy (NCBI): domain Eukaryota; kingdom Metazoa; phylum Chordata; class Aves; order Psittaciformes; family Psittacidae; genus Psilopsiagon; species Psilopsiagon aurifrons. Next base: position 30,565 of record JAOEHY010039675.1, on the reverse strand, counting down.
TCTGGGGAAAAAGCTCATTTTTATAAAACATCCCTTCTTGAGCACATCTTTTTCTCCAGCGTGACTGTTTCTACTGTAAATAGACTTAAAATGACTATTCCCAAATCCTTTGCAACAAAATTCAAATTTCGTTGTGAAAAATACTGCTATCTGGAGGCTATGAAACAATGAACTAATGGAGCCTTCTTCAGTCATCAGCTGTCTCAGAGAGGAAGATTCATTTAAATTTGACTTGAGTGATTTTTGACTACATAATTACCACCTGGATTGTACAGCATGATTTTGCTATACAGTTCTTGAAAGCATCAGTGCATTGCTTATCTAATTCTATGCATGTTATAAAACTTTCCTTCAGATTCACCATAGCAAGACAGAGTTACTAGTAGATACAGAGCCTATACAAGACTTGAAGGCAGGAAAGAAATGGCAAGTATGCTCATCTTTTATTCTCAGTGGAGGTCTAAAATGTCATCAGAAGTTCACTGAACTATGTCTTATGTTATTTACCACCTTATAGTCTCAGAATCTATCCCCCTTCTTCTTTAAAGCATTACCAGCATTTTGCTTAAACCTACTCATTTTTACTGAGGATACACTATGACCAGATTTTACTGGATGATGAACTTTCTGAAATTGCCCGTTCAAATATGACAACTCTGAACCATACAAGCCCTTTCGGAACACTGAGTGTTACTTGCTCAAATAGCAGCAGATTGTTTTACAGTGGCTCATCAATGACGTGCAAGTAACAGCAGGCACAGCCAAGCTCTCATTGAGGTATTCCACTGCAATACTTCGGGAAGACACAATTTCTTAGCCCACGGCTGTTCTCAGATGTAGCAAGAGACATTTAAGAAGGCAAAAGAAAGATAAACCTCATTATGTGAAATGAGGTTACATAGCAGTAACTGGGGCTTTTTTAAAGTATTACCTGGAGACATGCATCCTAAAAGAAGTCACACATAGCCTGAGAAACTGAAACATTAGCAGAGTCCTAATCATAACGGGCACAAATCATTGCAAGAACTACAGGCATGAAAGTACACCTAGCTCAACTAGTCTGGATTCAACAGGTCTGACGTAAAGCTGCTCTGCAGCACTACGAAAGGTCCTCTTGAGATACTGCTCACTTAATAGGAGCAGATAACAACATTAAAGTGGTGCCCAAAACCTGGTACTGTAATGCCCCTAACAGCACCAGGTGGGGTGATGCTTGCATTGAGATGTCTCACTGCAGGACTCAGCATGCAAATTGGCTCTGCAGGGACAAACCCTGCTTCATCAGGGCAATTGTCTCACCAACATGGGAAACAGGGCAGAAAGGAGCTTGCAAAGTCACCCAGCTTGTCCTCTACCTTCTATACTGGGACGCCAAAGTCATGAAGTAGACAAACCACTTTAGCCCACCCTGGAAAGCTTGCAGGAGAGCTTACACAGGCCCCTGCCCCATTCCCTGGCAGTCTCCTCTAGTGCCTCTCCTCACAATTAGAAAGTTTTCCTTAATGTCCAAAGCTTCTTTGCTGCAGATTAAGGTCTTTTCTTGATCTGATATCTGTAGAGAGAAAGAACAGATCATTTCTTTCCTGTCTGCCAACACCTTCGATGTGACATAACCGAAAGTACAAACATACACACTCTCAGTCTTTTCTCTGCCAGGCTGAGCACCAACAGCTTCTTAGCACTGCTCTTGCACACCTTCTTTTCCAGATCTTGACTCCTCCTGCTGCACACTCCCAAGATTTCTTTCCACAGCTTTTCCACCTTCTCCTAGAAGGGTAATGCCCCAAACTAGGCATAAGACTGCAGCTGAGATCTTTCTTCAGCAACAGAAGGAGAATTTCTACAGGTATCTTCCAGACAGCTATCCTCCTCCTCCATCCCAGTATGTTGCCAGTTTTGCAGCAGTACAACATTACTGGCTTATGCTAGGTTTTTGTGCCACTGTAATTCCCCCACCCCCAGATCTTTTTCCCAAAACCAACCACTTCTCATTCTTTGCTCTCCACAGTTGCAGTTGATGGTTTTTTTCTGCCTAGATGTGGTCATCCCAAAGGAAGAGCATCCCATTCTTTTCCAGACCATTTTTCCAGTTTACCATGACCATTTTGAGTTTGACTCCTGCCCTTCAACATATCTGCAGCATATGTGACAGGTTTGTGTCATGCATGAAAGTACTCAGAGTACATCATATTCTATCATCCCAGTTTCTAAAAAAATTATTGTATAGTACCAAACACCAGGTGACCTCCCAGAGATGCCCTGTACTACACAGCCTTTCAGGTTAATAGGTTTAATATCTGTCCTGTACCTGTTTTTTTTCAGAACAATGTTGTACCTACCCTGTAAGAGTTTTATGAGTATGAGACTTCAGTAGCTTCCAAATGAGAGCATCATAAAAGGCTTTGTCAAAAACCATGCCTGACATGGGTTCAGCAGTAGCAGTCATTTTTCTCCTTCTCTGTAGCTGGTGCAGCGCTGTGTTTTTGACTTTCAGCCTGGGAACAGTGCTGATAACACCAGTGTTTCAGTTACTGCTTAGAACGTTTTGGTCTGGCCAAGGACTTTCTGAGTCTCATGCTCTGCCAGGGAGGAGGGGGAGCCGGGAGGAAGCAAAGACAGGACATCTGATCCAAACTGACCAAAGAGGTATTCCATACCACAGCACGTCATGCCCAGGATGGAAAAACTAGGGGCAGGAACACTAAAGAGTTTAGTTCACGGTTTGGTCCTCGGGTGATGAGTGGTTTTATCCTCTTCCCTTGTATTTCCCTGGTCATTATTATTATTGGTGATAGCAGCAGTGACTGCTGTTATACTTTAGTTACTGGAGTGTTCTTATCTCAATCTGTGGGAGTTAGTTTCTTTTGGTTTGTCTCTCCATTCCCCCCTCCCCCCCCCTTGGAGTGGGGGGGAAGAAGGAGGGGGAAGTGAGTGAGCAAACTGTGTGTTTTACAGTTTAAACCACAACAATGCCCAAAGTCAAAGGAAAAGCCACCATTCTTCCCATATTCAGAAAATGTGTTCTTCTGTCACAGGAGAAAATCAGATGGCTTTCACACAATTTCTTCTAGACATAATCTGATGGCTGCTGCTCATCTCCTTGTTATCGTCTGAACATGTATCAAAAGCTTACTTGCTTAGTACTTTCTCCCATTGTTTGGTTGGGTTATTTTTTGCAGGGGGTCTTGCTTTTTTTTTTTTTTTTTTTTTTTTTTTATCAGGGATTATTGCCAAACTAACTAGTCAGTAATTTCCTGGGTCCCTTTTTTCTTCCTCCATAAAGGTGAAAGGTTTTTCCCCTCTAGTAAAACACTCCTGTGTTTTCTTGATGGACCATAATTTGTCTTTAACATATTAAAGTCCATTTAACTCCTCTGCCTGCACGGTAAGACAGGCAAGCTGCCTCGGCAGTATTGTGTTCTCCCTCTCAGCACCCCAAATAAGACTTTTTAAGCCAGCCTCTCCTCTGTCTGCTCTTTCTGCGTTTGAAAATGTCTCTCTCCTAGGTGCTTAAAATGTAACACCTTTGTACTCAGGACTCTTCACCAGAAGGCTTCGTTGTTTGAAATGCCTAGAAAAGCAGTAGCTTTTAGACAGGGCTGGTGGGGTTGATGTGTTGAGTTTTGCTCATTTGCTGTTGTACCTCCATATACCCAGAGCTTCTATTATCATGGCACTTTAGCCTGGCTTAACAGTGATTTGCTCTGCGTTTTATTTTTACATTTCAGTCTTACCAGAATTCTGAGACTCTGGAATTTTGCAATGCAGGCATTGGGAAAGAGAGATGCATGGTTTCCTCTGAATATGCAATTTGTCCTCTAATGTAACCTTCTCATACAAGCACCTGGGTTTGGGAATTTGGGAAGGGTTCTGAGATTATCTTTGTTCCACTTGAGAACACAGCACCAGTCTGATGCAGAAGTGAATAAGGCAATGCTGAAGGACCTCAGTTCTGCTGAGACAAGGCACTGACATCACCTCAAATATTTTCCATGTTTCACGAGGCTGTAAGTGCTGAATTTGACTTAAGTTTGCAAATAATTTAAAGTTTGCAAATCAAATAAAAAGCCTTTTATTCCATATGGCACCATTTATTTTGGGGCAAATACATTGAAGTGTTTGCTTTGTGTCCCTGTTTTCTGCCTCAAAGCACAATTTTATCACTTGCTTTGTCTATGAATTAATTGTGAATTCTATAAGGTTTTATATCTTAGCAAAACATGGATTTTTTTAATCAGTCAAAACAGCAAGACCACAACACCCAGCCAAAAAGCATTTGTTGCAAAACAAAGATTTGCTACAAGGCAAAGACTTGCAAAAGCTGCTCAATAGAATTATTATTAAGATCTTATTAACATTGGAAAAACAATATTTCTACAATAACATAAATACATCAGCAGAAACTTCGGAGGTGTAAAAATATCTCTCAAAAAATCTGAAAGATTTGTTTGTAATCTGCTATTTTCTTTCTCTCTGACTTCGCTGCTGCTGCTGCTCAGATGTCCGATAACAAAAAGCCCAACTACTCACAGATGCACAGATGAATTTTACCCAGAGAAGGAGCTGTTCAGTGCCATACCCGATATTTACTCATCTGAAGCTTTTTTCACCAAAATTTCAGGGCACCAGGCTAGCACTGTTCTGTCAGTGCTAACAGGTATCATCTGTAAGAGACACGTGGGTTTCCTTCTTAATATGAAAAATATGGGGCTTAAGTAACTATACAAGAGTGAGATAGGCAAGTAGAGAAATAGCAAGGCTATCAGTAAAGAACACAAGGCACTAATCCCAAGTTTGACCTGAATTTTCCTAGTAAATATTGGATTAGCTCAGATACTTTGCATTAATCTTTTTCACCAGACCTTTTAATTCTGTGGTCTGAAAGTGCCTGGGTTTGCACAGCTTCCCTCCCAAGCCATTTTCATTCTCATTACATCATATTAGCTTAAAATTAAACAAATATATTGCCAAAGAGCCCAAAGAGCTAATGGTCTTCCCTATTTATATTACTTTTAACTGATTAAATTGGATTCTGCTTGCCTTCTGCGATGTTATATATAACCTTATATGTATTTACACCAAAGCTGTACTGGGGGAATAAATTCTTGTTCCTCTGGGAAGATACACATGCACTCTGCAGTACACAGCCCATTCAACTGAAAAAAATGACTACTATAATTACAAGTTTTCAGGACTGTGCAAAAAAACCAACAAAAGTTTTATTCAGGTATTCATAATGAAAAATTGAATCAGTTGTAAATATTTCCCAAGTATTTCCACATTTCCTTAGGACATCTTGCAGAAGAACAAATTATTTTGTGTCAATTCATGACCAAGGTACGGAAAATGTCCTCACAGGGTGAGGACAAGATTTCAGCAATACTCAGCTCTGTCGTCAAAGATCATAATGGACTGCAGTATGACCAGCTTATTATGAACCTTATATGCCTCACGTTGATCCTTAAGCTGGAATGTCATGGAATACTCCTTGGTATGGGAGTTGGGGGAGCAAAACTAAAAAAGTGAATGGAGAAAAAGAATGAATGAGATTAGATGATGACACTTGACGGACAAGAAAGGAATAACACAAATTAAGTTTGCCAGCAATATGATTACTGTTGTGATGGACTAAGCATATAGCATTTAGCTACATTCACATTTCTTCCAAAAAGGACATAAAACTATTGATTAGGGTGATTTATAATATACTTGAATATCGGTGTTTCTGAGACAGGATGTTATTTTTCACCAATGACATCTGCACAAAGAAATAGTAAGAAATCTGGTCTTCTTAAAGTAAAGAGAGGAAGCATTTTTAGAAGTTCCTGAATTTTCAATATGAGTTTTAATAATCAGAAAAGAAATGAAAGAGCAGCTGGTAGAGGGTGTAGAGACACATCAGCAATGCCAGCTTTTTCTGGGTTCTCCCCTCAATAACTTGTGGCCTTTCCCTGCAAGCATCATTCTGCCTTGCCAAATGGTGTTACAACTCAGGAAGCTCTGATGGCAAAAGAAGTCCAAGGTGGAAGGTAAGTCCCTGCTGCTGGAGCTAGAGGAGAAGAGGAACAACATGATAATTATACTCTGCCTTCTCACTGTATTTCAGCCCACTTCATACCATCGGCATTTGTTTTGCTATAGAGTAGTGGTGAGAGGGAGCTCTGCTGAATTATGATGACGCTCCTTACATCCAAAAAGATGAATAAATTCATGTTCTAAATAAATGTTTAAAGACATTTCTGCTTCCAGTTTATTCAAATTGCCACTAGTTTCCCTCAGTCCTCTAACAAATATATGATCTGCCCATAGCATATGGTAGGGTCGCTTGGGATTCAAAAATACTGTACTGAAAATAATATAAGCAGTATCCAAATCTGAAAATTTCTACTGTTAAGAAAAAGCCCTCTCTTCCAGCAGCTGCTGCTAAGTTACTCATAATAACATCATTTAAGCACCTCCATGATTGCTATTTAGATGCGTTTCCAGCCCTGCGACCTTCTACACTGGGTTTGAATTATATATAATATCAGCAATAGCTCAAGCATTTCTAGTACTTATTTGTAGCTTGCCTGAAATTTTTACATCATTTCTTTCTTTATCCAAATTTTCTGTTAGTATTTTTTCCCTGGATACAGCAGTCAGATAAAGTAAATTGCTGTAAGACCACAGAGGTTGAAAAGGCATTTCTGAGCAGTACAGTGAATAAATTCACAGGGAAGTCAAAACTCAAAGGAAGGCAAAAACCACCTATCACCTGTGGTTGCAGTCAATAGGAGCAGCAGCTGCCAAGCCCAACCCTGTGTTCAGTGCCCTGCCTTCCTCTCTAGAAGCAACTGGGAATAGCCCTGCAACAGCCTCCACCAGCAGAACCAGTCACTACCTAACTCATAGTCCACTGTTGACAGCAGGTGCCACACTTTGACCCTCACAATCACTACCTGACAATAATTTGGTGCTAATGTACAAGACACAAGACTTTCAGAAAGTAGCCTAAGAGCATTTACTACAGAAGGTTAAGGAAATCTCCTTTCCCATGCTGCTCTTACTACTGCTGCTTTTGTCTCCAGCATCAAGTCACCTCTCTGAGTATGGGTGATCAAGGAGAAACTACATCATTAATATTTGGTAAAAAAGCAGCAGGAATTTTCCAACTTGCCCAGGCCTGCAACATCTCACAGCAGGAACAGCCTGAGATAGAAAACAAATTGCCTTTTTTTGTCTTCTCAATTTACAACTTGCTTAGGTGAGTGACCTCAGCACATCCAAAGCTCATTCCTATAAGCCAACAGCTCAAACATGGATCTGTCACACCAATCCCTGAAACTGACACCGAAGCTGCAAATGAAAAAATACTTCCAGAAGGATCCCTAATCTGGGAGAAGAACTGATACTGCATTTTCCACACACGCTGCAAACTAGGCAGTACATACATAAACCTACTAGCTTCACAATGGCCATGCTATTTGCCTTGAAGACAATTAACTATTTCCTCTTAAGACTCCTACTGACCCTCCACCATGATGAATTTTCCATATACAGCCGTAAGTTGAATTTTTCTTTCTTAGAACCTGACTCTCATGTCAAAACCTACGCGAGTGATAATTCCCTGGGTAACCTAGTCCAGCATATTAACTCCTCGCAGAGATGTTGCCTTCACACACCAAGCAGGGCAGACTGAAGCTCACAGCAAAAGAGGGACCACAGCAGAAAGCAGAGACCCAGAACTTCACAGTGCCAGGCAGTGAGGTTTTGGATGCTCATGATCTCCCATCATGTTCAGATTTCAAATAGGTTTGGTCTTGCAAATTTATAAACACACAAGTAATTTTGGCTAATAGAGAAGCAGAGGAAATATTCACATAAGTAGGGAATTGCAAGCTCAAGCCCATTATTCACCAGAGTGCGCAGCTGGTAACTAAACCAGTCATCTTTACAATCATGAGTAAGGCCCTTAGGCACTGGGCCTGCTGTTACTACTTTTTTGTTTTTCATTGACTCAGCTGATTTCTTTGAATCACTTAGCTTCTGAGGCTAACTAAATAATAAAAATGTTCTGCTTCCAAAATTCCAGCATGCTGCTCTCACACAAAGCAAACAACCAGATGGACATTTGTTTGGCTGCTAAAGGGTCTGTGCTTGTTGTTTATTGTCTTGTTCTCACTTAAAAAAACTATTTATTTGCAGCCTAAGTTTGCCAAGAGCAGTGTTTTCAGACCTCAAGACTAGGTGTTTGAAATGCCCTCAGTACAGAGGTAACTGCTGCCTTACATAAAGTCTGTCTTGCATAAAGCTGGACAAGTTCTTTGCTGTTATGAGAACTGGACCATTTACATAATCTCCAATGATACAGATATGGGAGCTCTGCTTTTCAAAATGCTGGCTTAATCAAATAAAAGGAAAACAACTCCGCTCTTTTCAAAGGTATTTATAAGTATTTTTGCACTTTTTCTCCAATCTCCAGTTTTCACAGTGCTAAAATGATTACTAGTGCGTTGAGAGAAAAAACGCAAAGGTGTGATGCTGCCACTTGTGCAGGAAGTACAAAAGAAAATGAATACTTTCACATCAGTATTTGGCATCTGGCATTTATTGACCAGAGTGCCATAAAAACTCTCACCCCTGAGGAAAGATGGGAGTGCTTCACTGACCACAGGATATTTGTCAAGTGCATATAAGTAAATATGAATAACTAAGGTACGTTGTGGGGTTTCTAATAACTTACATTAACTACATTTTCAAAAGATAACAAAGAATTACTGCAACCTCATGAAACGACGCCAAAGAAAGATACACTGCTTGTGTTCCTGACATTAATCTATCTTAAAGAGGTCTATGGCTCAGCCCCACAGGATCGCAATGTCTCAAACTCTTTAACGGGTACATCCTCATGAAGAAAACATGAGACAGGAAATTTACTGATCTTATCCTACTAGATACACACAGCCTTAGCGATAACACTCTGGTCACACTAGAAGACTACAGGCAGTCCAGAAACAGCTACTATAAAGACCTGTCCACCCAGCTTTCTCAAATGTATTATTTTTAAAGTATAGATCTAACAGACTAAAAATATTCTGAAAAGTTAAAAACCTCAAGGCTGTGATGCTAATTGCTCATCTACCACAAGAGTCAGTTGCAAGCCCACCAACACAATTAAAGCAGCTCTTAACTCCCAGTGTGTCTCATTATCAAAACACTAATAAACCAGGACTTGATATCACTAGAAATAATTAGTTAATTCCTTGGAATTAACTAAATTAATTTGTGCTTCTCTGTTTAAATAATTCACAGGTACAAGTGTTTGTATGGCTGTGTGTGCATAACTCCACTTGCATTTCAAGTGGCTGCCCTTCAGAAACTGTCCTGAGGTCCATATTTTTCTTTACCTGAATGTATTTGCTGAGAAGCTAGGTGGTTTGTTTGAGGCTGCACTGCATGTCAGAGTTGGAGCTGGTGTCAGGACTTGCAGCCACTACCTGCAAATTTGTGGAGAAATTCTCTGTCCGTGCACATTTTGACTGTGTTCCTTCTGCTCCTTCTCACCTTTCAGTCACTGCTAGACATGGCTGCAGTTTGAGGAATCAGTGACAAAATTGCCATGGATATTAATTACTTTGGTGCACAACTTCCACTTGACAATTACTTCACTGCCATCACTTACCATTTAAATGAAATATGGATTAGACCAACCAACACTTTTAGTACTGAAAGGCTATGCACTGGGCCTAAGAAATATTTGATACCAGTCCTGAACAACCATAAATGGCACAAAACCAAGGCTTAAGCAAGACTGTAAATGCAAAGTAAAAGACTGCCAGGAAATTCAGTAGGTTCACTGCTTCTTATGTTCTGCCTGTGTGTGGAACTGCCTGGATCTCCACTGGACATTCAGATTGAGAACAGATTCAAAACTGGATTCACTGAATTTGTATACCCCTGATATCTATCTTTTATGATCATTGCCTCATGAGTCTGCAGCTTAACTCTGCAAGAAAAGCAAAGACAAATGTCTCAGTTTGACAAGTACATATAACAGGAAATACAGACTAAATATTTTCTGAAAAGCTCACAGTATGTTGTTAACACATCTCTAATTACATCAATGCTGGTTTATAATTCAGGTTCAATCCACTTGTTTTTTTTTAATGAAGTTCCTATTCCACAAGGCAGACTCAAAAAAAGAAATCTCTTTTTTTTTTTTTTTTCTGGGCTCTTAGTGCAGAAAACAGGAACATAGATAGATCCCTATCTTATTCTCTCTCCATTTTATTTGGGCATTTCCCCTCTATTTGATGACAAACTAAGGATTAACATATTGGGGAGGGGAAGAAAAAAAAAAGAAAGAAGGGAACAGACATATTTTTTATTGTTCAATATTTTCTCTGTGTTCTGCAGCCTGGTAGCTCTTCAGGAGTAGTAAATTAGCCTGCAGCACTGATTTTTCCCCAGACACCTCTATTACTTCGAATTTGCATCCTTATCCTGTATATTATGTATGCCTGTGCGTCACTGTGCCTGAATTAGACTACAAGTTCCTTGCAGCAGAATACCTTATTCTGTTCACAGCACTACATTCAATTTTGATGTTCAAATAACTAAGTAACATAGGAAACATAATGGCAAGAAAAATCAACTAAAATATGCCTAATGCAAGATTGACTACAGGCCTGGCAGCTACTAGACAAAAATTGATTGGCAATGCAGCCTAAATGTTCACAGCTGAAGACTTATAAAAGTAGCCCCACAGACTTCAGATGATCATTTCTCTTCATAAACGCACATCGTGGGAGCTCTTCTGCTGAGGAAGAACAGCTCTTCCCAAAATAACTCCCTGCATGGAAATGCGTATTCTGAGATCCTAGGCATTAGCTCCTGTCTCCTTTTTATGGCTTTCTGCAAGGCTGGTGGGGTGGAAGGGGCAAGAGTTCCCCCAATCTCTCACCCAGGGACGGGTGGTGGCAGAAGGGATACTGTTTACAGCTCAGTGCAAGGTAGCCGGAAGAAAAAGTCCTAGGACTCTGCAGAAATCTTGGAGAAGCATAAGAAGAAAAGAAGAAAGAAACCTGCTTTCTCCTGAGCACTGAGCAAAGACTCCAGGAAAAAAAGGAGTCCCACCAGATGAGGAAAATACAGGACAGCTCATATAAGCCATCCCTTATTATTTGTTCTCCTTTTCCCATCTTGATTCTGATGACGTTAAAAACTGCAGCTTGAAGCCGCTGGGATCAATAAGCAGGTTTTGTCTCATTTTAAATCCATTACACAGACAACCTGCAGGACCCACTGAGAAACAAGCACCAACACTGCAAAACAATTTGTATGTACACTGGATCACTTTAATTTTATTAGTAATTTTTCAAGTACTGACAATGTTACAAGGGAAACCAGACCTTGTCCTTCAGAGAAATACACTAATCACCTTGAAGGGTTAAAAAGGGCCTTATTTTTTTGAGTATCCCCATTGTATGGTGCTAATCACATGAACCCTGAGGAAGTTTCATTTTGATTTACAGCATTAAGAGCAACCAATTACCAAAGCAATGCAGTAGCTGAAGAAATGGTCTGAGTTAGCACTTTCTGCTCTACTTTGTAACCATTCATAGATTTGCTTAATCTGCTGTACTGACTTGATAATCTTAGGTTTTCCACCAGGACCTTGGGATTTAGAGGATTACTGAAGATGAGCATGATTAGAGGAAGAAAACAGTATTTTCTGTCTAGTCAGCAGGCTTATTCTGCACTGAACAGCCCTCTGTGTTTGAATTGCTAGTTTCCCAGTGGTGCTGCTCTTTTTTTCACTATTCATTCTCATGAATCCCGCTTTGTGATCTCAAGAGTCCCGTCTTCCCAGCACAGCTGCTGCTATCCTGGACAGGACACAGCTGGATGCAGTCCTCTCATTTAGCAAAAATGACTTTTTGAATTTATGCCTGTATGAAATTTTTATGTATGCTGCAATACTTACGCAGCAAGCACAAGCTTTATAACATGAAAATGATTCCTTGCACCTCACCACGCATAAGGGAATCAGGAAGTGAGCGAGGTGGGAGGATGCATCCTCCTCTCCCAGCAGTGTATCACATAGGCATGTTTCCTGCTTTCTCTCCCCACCAGCTCCTGTGATTTCCCTGCTTGGAGCTGAGCAGAGCACAGGGACGGGAGAAGATGCTATGTCAGCTACTAGGAGATACAGCAGTTGTTTCAATGACAGCAATCCCTTCAAAATGGAGAGGAGCACTTAATCAGCAAATAGCTGGTGACCTGGAAAGACAGGTAATTTAGTGCTTGGCTGCAAGATGAACACTTAATTGAAACTTTATCGAGTGCTTGCAGAACTTACTCCCAGAGCTTACAAACAGGCCCAAATACCCCATAAAGCAAAAGGGATTGTTATCTTACAGCATCCAAACCAGTTGCCTTGCATTTCTGAGCAGCTGAACAATCCAGATGGATATAGATGGGGCATTTACTTCACTGCTGTCTCCCTCCTGTCAGCAGTTTCCAGTGATGTCAAAGCTGTCAGAGATTAAACACTGCAACATAAGCACCGATGCTCAAATTCATTTGCTCTAGTCTAGACACATGCCAACATTTAGGCACCTCAAGTTCTTGGTTTAGACCACACAGGTACTAAACATAACTGTAGCAGTGTTAAAACTACCAGTAGGAAGGTGAACTCCAGCCTTGGCCAGGATGCACACACAATGCATAACCAAACAGCAAAAACGTCTATTCGCATTTGTGAGCTGGCTTAGAAGACTGGTCTTTACACTGTGGATGTTTTCATAAGTACTACCATAATGTCTTCAACCATCTTTGCCCCTAAAGCAACCCACTGAAACATCCAAACCAGCAAAAGCAACCAAGAAGAATCAGAATCACAAACCATTTTTCCTGGAGCTTAACAAGAGTTTTTGACACTACTAAATGTGAATAAAAAGATTTAAAGCGTAACTGAGTCAATTACTCCTTATTTTACTGCACTTAACTCCCTTTCCTTGCTGCTCTGCCAATGTTTGACATGGGGACCCATTTCCCAGAGGAGCAGCCTTGTTTCAAAATGTTGCTGGTGCTTCCCTGCTGATCAGCAAAGCTTCAGAAATACGAATGCAATTGCCATGAACTCCTATCCAAACTGAAAAATAGCTTATCATGTGTGTTATACTCAACTAGATGCTGGAAATGAGCTCCTTTGTTTTGCTCACCCTTGTAAGTATATAAAGGGAAGTCAGATAGCACCATGTTCCCAGTGATTTTATTGTTTTGTGTGCATGCACTGATAAGAGCCATGATGCTAATTTTTAATTGACTTTGGGAATGAATAGGGAATGTTTTGGATCAGCCCCTAGGGTAGCAGCACTCCCCTGTGGAATAAATCCTTGTCATCAGAACTGTCAACAAACAGAAATGACAGGCCTTGCAATGGTCCTGACCAAACTAAAGCATAAATCCTCAGCCTCAGTTCTTTCCGCTCTGCATCATCTGAAAAGTACAAATAGGTCATAACTCGGCCCTAGCTGCCAAATGGAGATCAGCAGCAATGGAGGGGAACACTCAGAAGGCAGGAATGTAGCCAGAGCTATGCCCTGTGCAGACTGGGCAGAGGCAATGGGTTCGAGCAGAAGGCAGCAATCCTAGCCTGCAGTTTGCTGCTGCTGACAAAGCAGAGGCACCTGCTAAGGCAGGTAACAGGATGGGGCAATGCAAGAACTGGGAACTGTTGCTCCAAATGGTTTTACCCCTCTGCCAAGCAAAGAATGGGACTTGAGAAAATCTGGACCAATACTTTAAATATTTCTCCTTAGGAAGACAGGAATCTCTCCACATTTTAGCAAAAGGCTGCAGCTACATAAGACACTTTGCAGAACATGTTTTTCATAATACAACAGCATGATAAAGAGAGAACCTTCACTATCTTCCTGTATTTCTCAGTAAGAATAGCATAATGATGGCAATCATTGCAACAATATGTCTATAAACAGCACCTGACTTTGAGTGAATTTGTCAGAAGAGATTTAAGACATCACGGAAATCCTATGGTCTTTCCTTAGGTTTCTCTCAAATGTGTGTTACTGTAGCAGTGTATGAAACACTACACTCCAGCTCTTCTGAAGCTTTTGCTGTTGCTGCAAAATGCTCAGTCCATTTAGTTTACTGCGCTGGATTAGAGATACAACCACTGATCTGAAGAAGTGACCTTCAATTTCTTTTTATCAAAAGCTAAGTAAGTTCTCGGATGTCATTGGTTTGACAGTGTGACAGAACATTTCTCTAACTCTGCAGTGCAAAATACTGGCAGAAACAGTAAGGACCTCCCCACCCCTCAGCTTTACTATGCTGAGATCAGCCCACTACCTCATTTTCTGTATCTCCCAAGAATAAGTATTTAAAATCAAAGAGCAGTTAAATAATTAAGAAAAAACCACAGTGATTCACTGCAGTTCAAAGCATTAATCTCATTGTAATGGGAAATTGATCTAGAGAAACCTACCAACAATGCATTTGGCTAACAGCTGCCTTCTATTAAAATAGCCCAAGGAAGCCCATGCTTAAAAAAAATCAGGATTTTGCTGCATCTGCAGACATACTGGGATAATTTTGTCGCTATCCTGTTACTGACACATTTTCATGCTGTTTGATACAACTGTGGTATTAACGAAAGAGTTTGGTCCCAGTTTATCATGAAGTCTAGAGATCTACAGCGATGGACACTGCCTCTATGTGTTATCTCTGGCTAGCAGAACGTGGCAAAATTATCCTGGCCAGACCTTCACAAGTCAGTGCTTTTCTTCCCTAGTCTGCAGGCTTCCTGTGCAGCGTCCCTGTAGCTGCTCTTGGTTGGGGTTTCAAGAGGAGAGTAAGGATGCGGGTTGCTTTGCGCTGCAGCTATTCAGAACTGAACACACACTACAAATTCTACTGAAACTGATTCATATCGTATTAAGTTATTGCCACATTGAGGGATGAATTCCTGAACAAGAGACTACTCACTGTACCCATCGCTGCGCCCCATTGGTGGGCCTCCTTGATTGTTAGATATATCCTGGTGGATATTGGATTTTTCTCCAAACTCCTGTACATCTAGACCCAAGGAGTTTCATTAAGATGTTCAAAAGCTCTTTCACCACAACCTATAATCCTTGCCTAAATGTCAATATTTTAGGGTTTTTGAAAGTTGCAAGCCAGCATCATATCCATGGAAATTTTATTTATATATTATCATCCCAATCTATTTCTTATAGTCAAAGAAATCCAGCAATTTTTATCAGAAGTGCTATGTGACATGCTAGAGAACTGAAACTCACCTAATCTAGATTTTCAAGAACATTCACTTTGTTAAGATCCTTTGTCTTGAAACTGCCACTATGTTTTATATTTCTTGTACCATCTTGTTATGATGGCAACAAGGTCGTGGTGTGGAACCTGTGATATTTTTTGGAACTACAAAATGGGATTTCACTTTTCTCCTCTTTTTATTCACTGCGTAAGCAGAGATACGAAAATGGATAGCTCATATCCAGATACTTTGTTCTGTTTATGAAAGAAAATGGGTTTGAATTGATTCAATTTATCACACTTTTTTAGTGCCAGGTTGGCCCCTACATATTTATTTTCACAACTGAGAGTATAAAACCGAAAACACTAAACAAAGTGAGAGGTACAGTCAAACCTTGCTTTGGATAATGTTGAAAAACTAACATGGGGAAAAACCAAAAAAACAAACAAACAATAACAACAAAGAGCCTCCTCATGATACTACTTAAATTCTGTTCAAACTGATTCTGTACAAGTTGAATGCTGGTTTACACAGGATAGAATTAGCACTAAGCTTCCCTAGTATTAATGGTGTCTTGCTCACTCTAAGGTAAGTTCACCCATGGGTTGTCAACAGATTTCAGGACTCCCTCACCTACCCATAGTTGGCATCAATAGCTCTAGAGATGGACCTTTCTCCTCAGTCTGATGCTGCAATAGAATCAGCTCTTTCAGTTGTTTGCAACTCCTTGACACTACAGTCCTCATAAAAGCTCCTCAGACTCCACTGTTACAAACCACGCAGTCTTTGGCTGTTGACAGATTTAACTATGGCAAGAAACACTCCCCACTTCAATCCTGAACTAGGCGTTGCCCCGTGTTAATCTCCTGCAAACCATAACACAACTATGGGAATTCCTTCCAGGAAATCAGCTAGCTAGAGCCAAGGAGCCTTTTATGTCTGCAAACGAATGTCTCGCATTAAAAAATAATTGCCAAATTAAACTGTTTATTAATTCAGGGCTCTTTCTATACAATGATCCTGAAATAATGTTATTATTAAAGTAAAACAGCATTTTTTTTTCTTTTCCCTTTCTTAGTTGATCATTCCATAAACTTTAAGCAAAGCATTGTTAATTTCTAGCAATTTAACCTTTAGAATCAATATAGAATTTAGAGTCCATAAAATCCATGGGCCTTCAGTGATTGTAACAGGAAGATGTAGACCATTTATTTGGCTGTAATAACCTCTGTGCTGGCTTGAGGATGTTTCTGAGAGAGAAAATATGCACCTCAAGGAAAGGTGAGAGCTTTACAGCAGCGAACAATGTTTCAGTAAATGACATCCTATCCTTATTCACGCTGTAATTTTTCTGTGCAAATGCAGTATCTAAACCATACTTCCTATCCTAGCTCATTGTTCTCTACCTTCAATTCCCCTTGAAAATAAAATGTATTTCTTTCAAAGGAAAGAAAAGGGGGGGAAAGTCCGGACTGTCTCTCCCTTTTTTTTTTAGCCCCGAGGTATATAAAAGCCTAAACAAACACAAAACAGTTTCAGAATTCTTGGCCTTATGCATTTTCCCTACAGTGCATAACTGCTCCATGCAGACTGTGCTGCTACATATCCAAAAGTGTCCTGCCTTCAGGGCTGCACAGGAGGTTAGGTTGCTTTTATCCCAGGGGGAGTCCCAGAAACTCCAGGAGGTCAGATGCCCTATGGAGCGAGACCCAGTCATAACCGCAAGTGGCAACTGGCAACCAGAAGTTAGACTTCCATCATGGGCAAGATAAATTAAAAAACCCCCAGCCTTCCCGTTTCCCACCTACCTGATTTGTTGAACATCCTCAGCAAGATCCAGCTCCAAGCCCAATATGTTTGCACTGCTCACAAACTGCAAACGATGCTCAGAAAACTCTTGACCCTGCTACCTGCCATTCACACATCCACTTGTTACTGCCTTCTACTGCATTAGCAGCATAGTGATTCTTCAAACACCAGGAATCAGAATTAGTAAAAAATTTGCATAGAAAGGAGATATTTCACATCTCAGCTCCACAAAGAATTTCTAGTTAAAGTCAACTATCCATTGTCCAAAGGAGGCAGAGCGGCTCGATCCCTGTCCCCACTGCACAGGCTGCAGACCTGTGGATTACTGGGGGCTTTCAGTAAGTAGTGGAGATTTATCTCTCTCAAAACTTTGAAATTACCCAAAACAGACTAAAAAAATTTAGAATCTTAGAAATATGCATGGGGCACAAAAGATTATTCCCACATCATTCAGGATGCCAAAATCCCAGGTGCTAGATATCACATGCTTCTAACAAAGAAAAAAATCTCATCTCAAATGCTTACTGTCTTTGTATAAAGTGGATTAATTAAGCAAAAGAGTGAAACTAGGATGCACTTAATGAGCTAAGCAGGAATTGGAACAAACCTAATTTGCTTTCACTCATTCCCTGCTACTGTTAATTGCATGGACCATTTACTAAAGCTTATAAAATAATAAGATGTGTTTTGTAAAAACTAATATCAATCCATTAAGGCATTAAGGCAGATGAAACTATAATATTACACCAAATCAGGCTTTGAATTTTAAGCCTTTTTAAAAGATTTCTTCTAAAATCAAATGGACAGCTATCACTGCAAGCTGCAAATTCCAGCTTCTGCCTGAGCCAGGCAATATCCTGGTGCAAGGGCAGAATGAAAATGGAAAGCATGCATTTTTACTTATAATTGATTTCCTGACAAACTGAAGCACTGGATTCTATTTTACTCTTTCAAAGATTTTCAATTACATCAATTCCTAACTGGTGCTCTTATGTAAGATCAGAAGATCTGCAATGTCTCTTGCATGACTCCATTTATCGAAAGCACCTGCCTCTGGATAATTTTATCGCACTTGCAGTCTGAGCTTGCTCAGCAGAATAGCAATACTAAACCCAGAAGGATTAACATTGCACCAAAGTGCTCAGCATCTGACAGCTAACAGGATATATTAGTGGTGTGTCAGACTTCATATGAAGAGTAAGGAAGGACTTCTCCAGATGTTCACAAAGTGTGAAATTCAGCACAGCAGTGACCCTTTGCATAAGTATTGAAGGTTGCAAGCCTGACTTTTCCTAGATCAACTACTACGTACCTTCTTATGTTGAAAGGAAAATTTTTTGGGGGGGAAAATGAGCATTTTGTATATCCTTCAGTGGAAATCAGTAAGTCTCTAATTTCCTTCACACAAAATTAGATACTTAGTGCCTTAAAACTGCCATATAGAGTATCTAAACCTACCATCTTGCTCTCTGTGCTTCTATTTATGCAAATGGTTGCCTTACCTTCTAAGCATCTGTATTTTTAGCACACAATCGTAAGTGTGATTACATGTAAAAACATTTAAATGATACATTCAAGTTACACTTTTAAGTGATAAATGATGATTAGAAGAACGTCATTTGTTCTGGTCCCCAAGCTCTGCAATTCTGTGTCTTTGGCTTCAGGATATATTAAGCCCATTATAAACCTACTGGTACATCTCCATGCAGTAAGAGTATGGAGTTGAAAGAAATTATTTGAAGCATGGAAAATTTAACTCATGGTTTCCCTTCAGCTGAAGTCAGAGTAAGGTGTATACTGAAGCCCAACAGGCAGAGATGAATTCAGCCCCTTCATAATTCTGGGATTATTAAATTCATAATCCTGGGATTGTGCATTAAATGCAGTTCTTGTCCTTCCCCTGGGACGGCAAAGCACAGGTGACAAATCACCACACAGCCACAGGCATTGTAGGACACCATGCTGTGATATCTTCCTACCAACAGCATTCCAGCAGCATTTAGCAGGCATTGCTGATTTAAAATCTGCATCCCTGTAACCTTGGCTCATGGGCCAGACCCTCAGGCAAAGCACCTAAAACAAGGCAGCGGCTGTTTTATTTCCAAGGGCACATGAGGAAAGTATTAGTTGCTCCATTCACAGCTCTTAAAGCAGGACAGGAAAAGATTTCTTGAGGTTTTGTTCTTCACTGACTGCAATTATACCATTCATATTATGACTTTTATTAAAAATTATGTAAGGTAGAATGAAAACATTTTCATGATTTAGTTGGATTTACTTATAGCACTGAAACTATAAAGGTAGAATTTGTGCTCACATAACAGCTAATCAACATTAGAACAGCTTCAAAGTATTAAGCACATCAGTGAATATGTCATAAAATCACTAGCAACAAAGACACAAAGGTACCTCAACATTTAAAATGCCATTTCTGACTTGGGACATCTGCTTTGATAAATTTAAAAGCAGCTTCCCTGACATACAGAGGGAGAACTTTAAATATTTCAGGTTACTTTAGAACATCCTAGCCACAGAAAAGCATTAGTCAATTCTGAAGATGTATGCTATCAATATCTGCATATCTGTATCTAAAGAGATAGAAATCATTGTAAAAGAAATAAGATTACCTGAATTTATAGGCTGCCTATTATTTTTTTTACCCTCAATAACAGATGTGGCGAATTACCGTTTTTTCCTGCATTTGCCCCTTTTATAGCTCAAGGGTTTCACTCCAACTGTAGAAGAGCAGAGAACCTCTATGCTGGGATCCCATGGCTAGCAGCCACACCACATCGTAAAGAAGGAAGAATTACCACAATGACAAGGTAGAAAGCTCTGTGGCAGTAGAGGACATGTTCTTCCACTAATCTACCCTCAACAGATTATTAGGGAGCTCTGTAACAAAAGATGCACTTCCCCTTCTAATTGGCCTACCAGCTGTGGAATGAGCCACGGATACCACGCTGACTACACACAATGGAGAAAATTGAAGCTCTTAGATATCCTTCTTATTATAGACAACATTTTTTCAATATCAGAGTACGAAATTTCTGGATTTTATATTGTCTTTTAAAATATTTAAGTGTTGATATACAATACAACTGTATCAGAAGGCAGTATCAAGTGCCAGGATTCAGGCTGCATCCGTGAAATATGCTCAGCACTTCTGTGCTTATGCAATACAGTACAGGCTTTCATTACAGACCACACAATTTTTATCCTCAGTGTGCACTTTGGACAGACATTTCTGTTATTAACATCAGTTCTGCATGTCCTCTCCCCAGCCTCAGTGCAGAAGGAAGCTGCACAGAAGCACAGTTTGAAACTACCTGAATAGAAACATTGGTCTCACTATTAAAGAATTTGAATTGTAATTTGAGGTACCCAATTGCATACCCACCTCCACCTTCAGTGCTGCTAAGGAAGTGGCTTCAGTGAGTGCGGGTCAGAGTCCAAGTATCCAGCTTACGACACCGGATCAATCAAAGTTACAGCAGTCATAGCTGTGGTCAATGTCAATTCAAGCCCCTTCTGATTATATGAAATGCTATAATGTGCTAAAGACATAGAAAAAGTCATAACCTTGGCATTTCACATTCAGCACCTTAAGCTAATTAGCATTTCTCTTTCATGCCAAGCCTCAGCTCCTTATCTGTGAAGTAGTAAGAACAAATAACATCAGCAAGGAAATAAAATCATCTCAACTCATCGTTTCCATGGAGAATAATTATTTGCCATCTGGACATTAGCAGAAGTTGTGATGATTGCCATAAAAATATATCTATTGAGAGACACTTGTGTGTTTTTTATTTGGAGCATGGTTTGAATCATATACAATAAATATGAGACATAACAAAAATACTTCACAAAGAAAATAAAAAGAAACAGCTAAATGAAAAACACAGCATGGGAGCGTATGACTAAAGTATGCAGAATAATGCTTACATGCAGCCAAAATAACTTCTGACATTTATTAATTCTTAAATGCTCAAAGCTGCACCCTCCCATGCCTTTTAGTGTAATAAAACATCTCTAGATTGTATAGGGCTAGCACCCAAGAATGCAATGAAGTATTCACAAAGCCATACCCAAGGTTTAAAACCTATTTGTGAGCTTACAGATGTTTATAAAAATGCAGTTCAAAAGATACTAGTGCTGACAGTGTGTCCCCAGAACATGTTTTTCTCCTGCAGTCTATAAAGCAAAAAGGACATATGTTTGGTAACAGTGAAGGAGAAACACCACATCAATTGCAAGTTACTTAGCCTGGAGTGTTATGCAATCAGAGCACATCAAAATCTAACCAGACTTCATGGTAAGCCCTACAAAGCAAACAACTGGGAATTTTCAAAGTTATTTACTGAATAACCTAAATACTACTCCACATTCTGTAACAATATGGCAGTTTTTTCTTGTTAAAATTTATTTGAGGACTTTTACTTGGCTTTGAAGCTCTAAAATTTTAAGCTTTTTTTTTACCTTGTGCATTAGAATGCAGCCTATTTATTATTATTTATCAGTATTAGAATTTCTTTTTTCCCTATACTGTCCCCATAGGAAAAATAAGCTAGCCTGGCATAGGTTTCAAGAGTCTTGGATTGAACTAAAACATACATTTCTGTATAATCTGGAGTGAGGCACTTAAATCTTTGACAATGAACAAGTTTCTCTGCAGTAACTGTCCTTCTATCAGATGCTATCTGAAAGCACATAGCAACTCCCAGATGTACAAAGTTTCTTTCATCACAACATGACCTTGACGCAAAGCATAAAAACCTACCAAAAAAAAAAAACCCCAAACCAACCAACCAACCAAAAAAAACCAACAAAACAAACAAAAAACCCAAACCAAAGAAACAAATATGTGAATCTGTGTCACATCCATCTTGCTGCTTCTCATTCTTCTCCCTCTTGGGACTGAAATGATGCACATACCCTAAACCTATCTCCCTTTTCCTCAGGATTTCTCTTCTCAATATAACTCATGAGCAGAGGTGATACCAATCTCACATGGCAAGCACCAGGGCAAGCACTGGTCTATAATTCATCCTCACCATAACATGTATTAAGTTTCAATTCAAGCCTTTTTACCTTAAGTTCAGGAAATAAAATTACCATATTAAAATCTGTCACCACGATTCTGCTCTGATATGCCTCTGCATTGATAATGTCAGCTTCAACTCCCTCATTGCATTGTTTCACATATAATTAATAGAAAATTGCTATTACTGTTGCAAAGAAAGCTAACCTGCATGACAAGCACTGCTGAAGTACCATGACTCAGTGGTCTGAGTTCATTTTCTCACAGCTCAGAACTACAGATTAAAAAATAAACACTGGTATGTGAGTGGGACACCTGGACACAGAAATAGCCTTGAGGCACAGGGAAAGAACAGAAGGAGCAGAAAGAGAAATGCTCTAGGGAGAATGGAGCAGGGTCTGGAAAAGAGTCAAAGGACAGGAAGCCCAGCAAGTGGCAGAGGCACAGAACAGAGAATTAAAAGGAATAAGATCAGAGAGAAGCTGAAAAAGAGACAGAATAAAAACTGCAGAGAAAGAGTTACCTAAATGCTGATCTGATTGAGCTTTAAGGAAAGAAAGTGGATAATTTAGGCCTGAAAATTTGTCACATATAAATTAGGCGTGGTATGTTAACATATAAGCCTCTGTACTAATAAAAAAAGTTGAGCCATGTTGCTTTTTAGGTGAAAAGGAAAATAAAGTCATATTTTCTTACGCAAGAATGTTTAAATTGTTTGAAGAACTGTTTCTAGTGACAACAGCGCAATGATAATTTGCAGTACAACTTGCCCATGGGACATCAAGTACTTGTGGATGCTTCACAAAAATTGTTTTCATAGCCAGACTTTTACCATAGTATATTAATCAGAATGGTTTAGAGTTTATTATTATTTAGTAAACTAAGTAAACTTTATGAAGCATGCTGAAGCAGAAGGTTATCTAATCTTTTGTCAAGTCATCTGTGAAATCCACACCACACACATTCTGCATTAACATGGAAAATAAGGAAATTCTGTCTACGGCTCAACAGGAATTTCAGTGTGGCCAGTTAGAAAGAACTTCAGCTGACTTGGTGGTCAACATAAGGATGCAGAGAAAAAAACCCCAGACAATTATTATCAACATCTAGTACCATACAAAGCAAAAATAAGTCTATGGGTAGAAACTTGACTACCTTAGATTGAAGTTAAATGGGATAAGGATTTTTCCTCAATCTATTTCTGGAAGTTTGTTATCTAAATGCCATAGGTTAGAAATCAAATACTGCAGGTGTTTCTATGGGAACAAAAGATAATCAGAAATTAGAAGAGGAATTCTCTTTCTTCTCCTGAGAGCAAGAAGCCTTCAACTTGATTCATTTTTTTCCCCTTCCTACATAAAATACGGAATTTTAATGGCAAAAACATTAAGCATAAGCCAAAGGAGTGTTGCCTGCATGAAACTGCAGAGAGCTTGAAACAACTTTGACCAGTATCACCTGACTAATTATTTTTCATTAGGGTTCTTTGACCTCAGATTCCAACACTACAGAATAGACTATTTTCCAAGCAGATCCAGGAAAAGAGTATTCATTCTAATGAGGCTGACATTTTATTTAGCTCTCATGTTCCATCCCTTCTGTCCTGTAAAACCTGCTTATCATTGCCTTCTCTCATCCATTTTTCTACGAAAGCATCACAATATATTGGTACTGCAGGCCAAATGCTTCATTTAGAAAAGACAGTATTTGATGTTCCCCAGGCACTGAATCAGAACAGGGCTCTGCCTAGACTGAACACAGTACAGGGTGGCAACTAGAATGGTAGAAAAAAAACTAACAACAAAACCAGTAAGAAGACAATCAGTATGAAAAAAGTCCCCAACAACCAACTAACCGAACACAGGTATCATCTCCTTGAAGAATAAAGAAGAACCAACAAAAAGAAAACCAAAACTAAGAAAAGCATGAAGATAAATCAATATCTGAAGAGGCAAGAATGTGTGAGAGAGTGTGACTCAGAGCCCAAATAAGAAAATATCAAAAATGAGTCTGGGGGGACAGATGAACAACATGTAGAGAGGTTGCATGTCTGCCAGGATAAATGGACTTCACAAAGCTGCATGTATCAGCTGGCATTCCATAAACAATGGTTCTCCAAGAAGTACCAAGCTCATTTAGAAGAAGTCTCCAGGAGTCTAATACAGCTTGTGTTACAGTATTATGCTTAAATTTAATGAAAAACAGTTTTGTCAAACAAAATTGTTTGAAATGAAAATATATCTCGTGGTGATCCAAAAAAGCTAATCACTATGCTAGCTTTTCCTTACAGCAACGTGGCTCAGAGGAGATTCAATCTTGCTCTTCTCAACTAATTTTGCAAATTAACTTCCTCCTCCAAAAATGAGTGGAGGCACAGTCATTTCTTTATACTTGAAGGCTGTAAGCACCATATAAAACAAAGAATGAATATCAGCTCTGCAGAGAAATAAAAACAAGAGCAAAATTCTTGGACAGCAAGCCTGCTTTTGGACAGTCAGATTGTAAACACTGACACTGGAAATCTCTGAACTCGTGTTCAGACTTCACCATCTGGTGGAGACCAGTGATCTCTCTGGGCTGAATTTGGAAACACATGAGGTTTGCTTGCTGTGGCTCCTCCTGAGTGGTAAGGGGAAACTATTTTGAGAGATAGGCCTTTCAGCAGTTTAAGTGTCTACTATTATAAACCTCTTAGAAACATGATGCTTTCCTGAAAATATTCTCAGACTTGTGCCCTCCTGGGGTAAAATCTATCCAGTGGACAGAAAGCAGTGTGCCATTAGCTCCCGTTTGGGGATTTAACTGCAGCTTCAGGCATATTCACACTATTTGGAGATGCTGCTCATTGAGATTGAACATTTGCATTACCTGCTCCAATCACATGACCCCTGCCACTGGGCTGCCAAGGAACTAGCCCATAACTTTTAACCAGATTATTATTTTGCTTAATACTGCAAACAGGACAAGGTAAAGTTCTTAATCCTAGTAATCTTAAATTACCAGAACGGGACAATTTAAAGATGATTGAGTCAATTTAGGATAGAATTTTGTCATCTCCACATCTTTCCCCAAAAAAGACTACTGCTATTTTGACAATCACTCGAAATAACACACTTTACCTTTAAAATTTTTTATTAAATTTTATATTCAGGTGTTAAAGAAGTCTACGAGACAGTGATCCCTGGGAATGCTTCAGCTCTTTGATATTTCCCAAAGCAAGCAGGCTTAATGTTGTTCTATTATTACCACATCAAATCTAGAACAACGTAACTGTGACCTACACTATGCAGAAAGTTCTTTGCCATACAGAAGACCTCTCACCTTATTGTCCACTACTTCCCATGCAGAAACTGTATGTAAGCAAATCTGCATGGCATGAACTGAAAGGCCACATTTTCCATGAAGAATCAGGCAGATGCATACAAGCACTACGCAGCTGCACAAATGCAGAAAATATGACCACCTCACCCCCGGGATATGACTGGCATAGAGTGCAAGCACTTACTAAAAGGGCAGCAGATGCATAGAAAACATGAGACACATTTAACAATGCCTGAAACCTAATCCTACACCTACGTACAGAGAAAGCATGCAGTGCGCTAACACCCTGCCCAGTACTTCCCTGAAGCACCAAACTTCTTCTGACCAGTTATACAGCACAGTGTTTACACACAGGACTTCCAGACATCCATGAGCTGCAAAAGTAACAGCTGGCCTGAAGACAGCTCACCTGTTAAGGTCACCAAACATAAAGACAGATTTGTAGTATTTGCAGTGATAGAGCTATAAAGTCCTTGAAATCATCCCGGACAAAATCTGCAGCCTAAACAAGAGAATGTGCTCCGGAAAACCATAGGAGTCAGCTCTATGAAAAACAGAAGTTGCAGTTAACTTTTCATTATCCATGTGTTGGGTAAAGTGTGCATGAAGAAAAAGCCAGGTAAAACCTGAATTAATATAATATGCAATAGGTACATAGACTATGTATACTATAAATTACAATGACAAGTACCTTGTAAAAATATGACGTATTACATTACCTTTGTAAACATTTGTAAACAGTTTTCAAAAGGAGCTTGGAAGAAAAAACCACATAAAATCACTAGCCAGAGCACTGCCTGGCACTGATGACTTCAGCTCTGAATCAGTGCATATCCCAGTACCACTTTCTAGTTTGGGGCAGAGGGAAGTTGGGGCATAGCTCACCTACCACCACCTGGATTCTTCAGCCTGTGATAATCAACAGCTACCTGCACGGGTTATATTGGAAAGGATATTCTAGCAGATAGAAAATATAAAACTGCAGAAGCAGTATGGAAAATGAGTGAACTTTCTGTAAAAACATAGACATTTATATTGCAACAGAAATGTAAATACTTAAATATTTGTGGAGCACAAAGCTTTAAAGAACTTGCTTCTGTGGACAAATCGAGTGAAGAATGCACACTGAACATACACAGGAAAAAAATAACGCAGTGACTTCATCAGACCATTGGGTGATTTTGGCTGGCTAAGGAACAGAGTTGTGGGGTTTTTTTTTCCCCTGCAGTTGTTTTCCATGCAGTCTTCAGCCACCCTGCAAAGGAATTAACATGACACCATGCTGTGAAACAAGGAAGTACTATGAGTGCATTCCCCTACCGAGCATTCATAGGATTCCCAAGAAATAAAAAGCACATGTAGCTACTTGAATTTCATGTTATTTGGAGGATTTTGCTCTTCTCTCCACCTCTCAAGGCTTTTAGAGAGGATTGCTTCTTTATTTTTAAGCCCTTGGCCTGCAACAGGTTGCGTTGACAGGGATTTTAGGGGCATAGACTTCTAAGCTGCTGTACAGACATCAAGTTTCAAACGTAAACATCCCATTGCAAATGCCTGCACTTTAAACTGGAGAAAATACTTCAGGATTATTGGGTTTCCTCCCCCCCCCCCCTTTTTTTTTTTGCCTCATGGCTGTTTAGAAAGCACATGACATTATACACCTGGATTTAAAACTTTTATTGAAAAAGACAGATATGATTATGCACTTAGGTTAAAAACTAGCTTTTGTAAGATAGTCTTACTTAGACATGAGTTATTTGTTGAGTGAAAACAGTCTTTTCAATTAAATGTGAGGCAAAAATGCACATTATGTTAAGGCACAGGAATATTTGACTTCATAATACTCATTTTAAAAATAAAAAGATGCTGTACCATACCTAAATGTGTGATCTCCAGAGTTATTTAGGTCGTGCATCTAGTTTGCAAACTCTCTTGGTTTTTAAGTTTACAGTAATTTTATATGGAACAAAATGGTACAGTAAACAGTTTCCCACACAGATAATAGGCACAACTACTTTAATGAAGAAAAGCCTAAACCTAGTCTCCTCAAGGCACTGTAACAACCTGCAGCCACTTGAGACGACTTCCCCATGTGTGTTAACAAGACCCCTGCTGATCTCCTTTCATAATAAAAAGTTTCCTTGCTGCTGCCACTGTGTCAGCACTTCCTGAAACTGGAGGAGAACAAACTCAGGTACCTTCATTACTGACTGTAACAAACTAAGTGACGTATAGACCCTACAAAGTGCCGGAGCCTTTCTGTAATAGACAGTGAGGAGGACTGCGGTAGAGGTCCACGATTTTAAACAGTTCAGACTGGTGTACAGGTGCCAGACCTGCTCTCTGCCACAGAGTGGGAGGGAGGCAGGTTTGCAGCGTGCCCTCACCACATCGGTGAGAAGGAAAACAGGTCCCCAGATCAGCTGCGCCAGCAGGCGTGACATGATGCCAAAACGCATAGTCTGATGGGATAAATGACTTGGATCCGTGACAACTGGACTATGTGCTGGCCACTACTGCTTTTTGGTGAAAGCAATGCAGCAGGTAACTCACTGCACCATGAAGTCCTCTGCATGCAGACCTGTGTAAGCCTCCTCTCCCCAGTACCTTCTGCAACTGCCTAAACTGGGCTTCCTCCCCCAGAGCACACATATATGTTATGAATACAACTAGACATTACAACCAGCACAGCAAAGAAATTAAGGGCATTAAAAGTAACAGCAGTGTTTTAAAGATTTTTGGGGAGGGGGAAGGAAGTACACAACCTCTGTTGAACTAAACAGCCCATGTGAAGCAAAACCCTCTGAATTACAGGTTAAATCAGGAGCAAAATTGTTTTATTAAGCCACGCAAATGTAAGACACATTAAATGAAGAAAACAATTTCCAGACTTCAGCACATCTCTTTCTTGAACTCAGTAAAGGCAATGCAGAGACAGAATAAAAGCTTTATTCTCATCCCACTTCAGTAAAACAAAGGTGTAAGAACACACCATCTCTTTGCCTTGCTTTGAATGGAAACCAGCCTGTGATGGGCTTGAGCTAGTGTTGTACCTGTGCCTTCAAAAATTTAATAAAGTCTTTTTACTCCTGCAGTGTGTAAGGGTTATGCATAGTCAATCCACATAATGGATACAGAACATGAAACACATTTAGGTTAAAAGAAACATTCCTGTAGTACTCTCATACTGAGGAATGCAGCTATCTGTCAGAAATCATATATTTGCCTTTACTTTACATCCATGCAACAAACTAAGGGAGTGGGGGAAGAAGCCTATCTAAGGGCACAGTTTACTGTGGACTAAATCATGACCTTTCCTATTTACAAAATAAGAGCTGTTGAAATAGCTTAGAGCATAAATTATGCAAGCAGAGATTTTCAAACATTTGAATGTACTTCTTTTCTACTGCAGAATTTTAAAAGCACTTCAAAAGGCTAAGAATTAGCGATTGTATAGACCAGACAGGGACAAGGGTTATTAGGTTGCCTATTCTGTAACTTCTTGTCCCAGCCACTCTGCACTTGTAAGATGCAGAAGGTCCAACTTGCAAACACCTGATGACATAGGCTTATACTGAAAGATGCTGAAAGAGTCCATCCTTCCCATGCCAATGACAGCAAATAGCAGCTCAAACCACATGTATGCCCCACACTTGAGCACTGAGGGGCTTCAGTTTTCTAGACACTAGTCAAGCAGGGTTTTTTGTGCCCCTGCAGCACAGTAGCACAGAAGTACAGAAATGAATCACCTTTAGCACATCTGTAATTCCAGTTCCCCAGAACCTTATCCCATTGCTGCCACTGGCAATTGAGAGCAACACTCAAGCCTCCCATTTCAAGGACAAAGAGACAGCACTCAGATTGCAATCTGTATTTCAGAGCTCTGGGTCAGAGAGAGGGAAGAACAAAATAAAGAGAAAACTTGTCTGTAGTTAGCTAGCATCTGCTATGAAGATGCTAAAAATGATGACTAGATATTGACTGAAGGTCACGAGGCTTATCTAAGAATACAGGGGGAGAAAAACAGACGGGGAAAAGGGGAGGGAGGGGGAGAGAGAGAGAGAACGCACAAGCACTGCAGCAAAGAAGCTATGCTCAGCCAATACATGCTGGCACTTACCATAAAAATAGAAAGATCCAAAGAGAATCAGATTAAGGATCCTTTTTGTCTCTCTTCAATAGAAAGATTTCCACATGAAGCTCTGAACACAGCTGTCCAGGGAAAAGCAAGGTAATATGATGATACACAAAGAACACTAATACACAAATGGTTAAGTCCTTTCACAGCCTTCCAAAACCTGCAAGCAGTTTGTGCTGAAAAACCAAAGAGAAGAAGTCTGATGAACACTCCTATATAACACTGCAGCTAAAACAGACTGCTGTATTTCCAGTCACTCAGACCACACTGTTTTCATCTTCATCTTCTCACTATTACTTACATCCTAGAGGTGGGCTTGGGGGTGGGGAAAAGAGATTTCTCCTCCAAGTGGAAAGAAGCGCAGAAACAGCATCAGCATTTTTAATCAGGTGCTGGCAGTACCCAATCAGAGGAACTGAGTGGTGCCAGCGTGACAGTTGTCCAACGCAGGGTAGCCTGGTGCACCAGCCGCCACCGCGTGCCTGGCTTGCACAAGACCACTGATGAGGCTGATCTGCTTCTTAACCCCAGCAAGGTTTTCTGTGCCCAAACACGAGCAGTATCTTTGTGCACTGTGTTCTCCAAGGAGCAGTGCTCTGAAAGCTACAAGCATTTCTGTGTTGCTGCTCTGACAGGCTGTTTTCTACATCTGTGCAACAGTACAGAAGCAAGAAAAGTTTGGAGGCTTAAATATCAGCACTGTTTAACTTAAAATTTGTTATCCAACAGCTTCCCTATACAAAACATACATTAACCATTGCTTCCTCTTCAAAGATTTCTCTTTGGAGAAGAAAGAAGTCCGAGAGATTTTACAGCACAGCCACGATGCTGTGAATTGCTGTGTTAGAGCCAGCGCTGGTTTTGACATTACATCATAGACCCCTGACGGCACCACATCCATAGAAAATATGCCACCTAGATCCCTCTCCCCCCACCCTCCAGGATGATAAATGGATTAGATGTTGGGCTGTTATCTACC